>CAUYQG010044075.1:0-15442 GCA_963574415.1 Tarsius wallacei | reverse complement strand
GGGGGGGGGCGCTGGGCTTGGTGGCACTTGCCTGCATTCCCAGCTACTCTCAGGATGCTGAGGTAGAAGATTGCCTGAGCCCAAAAAGTCAAGGTTACTATCAGCAGTGATTGTGGTGATCATATCACTGCACTCCAGTCGGAGCGACAGAGTGAGACCCTGACTTTAAAAAATGATAATTTTTTTTAAATTGAAGGTTTGATATTTGAATAATTTCTCAAAATATAGGATTCAGTAATAATGTCAGCCCAGATGAGCCACTAAAATTTGTTGAGTAAACAGACTGTCCTGAGGACTGTAGACTTTGATGATTGTATGAATAGTTTTGATGCCAAGGTAAATTTAACCTTTTATATTCAATATTAAAATATGGGAAAAAAAATAATTAACAAAGTAATGCTCACTGAGTCCTGTATCAGAATAATACCCTTAACAAATGCAAATTCTAAAACTGCAAAAAAGGTAATGTTTGGGACTGTGACAGATGGGATCCAGCACTTTCAATAGACATTAAGACATAATTAAAATCCTTTGTATAGATTTGTGTTCAGATATCAAATGTTTCTGATACTGAGTAACACCTATATGTCTTATTCACCCACTAATTACAAGTTTTTATGACCAAAGTCTTCTAATTTATGTTTCATATAGTCTCATGGAGTATTTTGCTGATAATAGTCACTCAATATGTGTTTATTAAATAAATTATTCAGTTGTACTGAAATTTGGTTGTATTAATCTTGCTAGAAATAAATGGGTCATCTCACAGACTGAAATCTTTTGTTGTAGACAATTATCTATTATAATATAGCCTATGGCATTTTGTAAAAATAAATCTCATGAAAACATTATTTTAAAGGTCTTCATTTATTTAGGCCACAACTAGAATAATTCTTTCCATGAGTGTTGCTGTGTGAGAAGTTTGAAGATTAATTATATATAATAAGAGATTGGAGAAGGGAAAAAGGAAATTGGAGTAATTTAAATTAAGACTGAAATCCTGAAACCATCGATAGTAGTAATATAAAATATATGAAAGTAGAAAGTGGTAAGTGATTTTGTTAATTCTACTGTGAAAAAAAAAACCATGACTAACTTAAGCAGAATATACTGGGTGTAAGAAATTTATTTCTTATTATAAGTCACAAATTGCCAGCAAAATGAATTCTAAAATTAATCTCTGAATTATTCATAATAATGATTTTTGTGTTTTTTATCATAGCAGTGGTGTCTTTTCACATTATATTTCATAAACATTTGACACTTCTATCTAAAGCCATGAGGCTAAACTATCCAGTCTATCCCGCATTGACACAGCAAAGCACTTTCAGCAAGAATATACTTCTCTTGCATGTGTGGCCCTCAGTTATTAAGATTCACCAAGAAGCTCCAGGTAGACTCTGGGGCTACCTTCTTCCACATGTAGCTACTTCTCACTCTGGTCCTCCCACATCCTTGAGCAACAGCGCACAACTTCTACAGACTAGAGCTATCTACACTCTATGAAAAACTGCATTGCCACCAGCAAGCTGCCTCTTTCTTATAGGAGCCATGCTTTTTTGCAAAGGTTTGCAGTACAGTGTTGAAATCCTCTCAATCTGGATCTCCTGAAAGTACCTTTTCCCTCTTTCAGCAGTTGACTGACTTCTATCAGTACACAATTCTTTATATTAAATTTTTCCTGGTTTAGACAACTGATTGGACACTGACTGATACAAATATTTAATAATGAGCCCAGGGCTGCTAAAAAACTTTCTGCAATGTAATTCAGTTTGTTGATGGAACATCAACCTATATAGACCTGTATTTTTCTGTCATGGATATATCTGATGAGTTACATGATAAGGTTAATTATCAATACTTGTCTGTATAAAAATCATGAAAAAGGGAGTATCAGAGTTTAAAAAAAAAGACTTTTTTTCTAGCTTGATTTCGTTATATCATCCTAGGCATATAGGAGCTGGGAAAAAAAAATACTTTTTACTTTTTAAAATGTGGCTATCATTTCTATAGCACCCTCTCTTACACGCCCACTTACCAACTATTGGTCAAATTCTTTCTTTGGAACCAACATTTGGAGTCTCTTATTCACAGTATACATAGAAAATGATTACTTTCTGCTTGCTACCTTAGCAGAATAATTGGAACAAATACATTTTAAGACTCACTCCAAGTGGTTCATTTGCAAGTATAAGTAAGTTGCTCGATGGATTTGGAAGTGTATCTTTTGTATGGCCAACTGTTCTTTTCTTAAAGTTAGTAAAGTTTCACAACTTTGAGGTTTGTGAAAAGGGAAAACTGTAATTTTAGCAGACAGTGTTGTTCTTAGGCGTGGACAAACTTGGGTTCTTGCCCAGCTTCCCAACTGTAGGATTGTGCAGCTCTGGTGCTTGCCAGGGCCTCTGTTTTCTGCTAATAGACCACAAGTTTTCTTGTGGGTTTTCTATTGTAAAGGATGATAAAAACAGATTCTTACAGAAAACTCAGTAGAAATGTACAGTGCTTATACCAGAAACACTGAAAAAAAATTCTTATTTTAGTATTCATGGCATTTCTCTTTTTTTTCTTTTTGGCAGAAAACAGAGGCACAGGCTGGCTCGGCTGGCACCTCAGCTCAAAAAAAAAAAAAAATAGACAAAAAAGAAAAAAAAATGAAAAATCAGAAGAAAGGAAAATCGAGGCACAGATGGTGCCAAACATTCTCGAAGGCTCCATGATGGAAAGTTCTGAGATGGAATACTCAAGGATTGGGCAGCCATCCCTGTAATAAAAGGTTTTTGAAGATCTCTTCCTTCATTTAGGTTAGGGACAGGAGATAGGCTGAGAAAACTTCCTGGAAAAAAAAAAAAAAAAAAAAGATTAAGTCATCCAAAAGGAAAAGGACTTCATGAAAAATAAAATGTTGACAATCTGAAACTCTCCAGATAACTACTCTAAAATAAGGGTGAAAAATAATGCTGGCCTGGGGCCACTTTTACTTCTTCTAGGTAGACCTTCACCAAGATAAATATGAAAATGAAAGTTATATTTGGCAATTTGATTAGATACCCTAGATACAAAAAGACCAGAGAACAATATATTAATCATTCTTGATGCCTGATCATAGAAACAAATTATTATCTTCCATAATTCTCAAATAGTTACATGAAAGTCACCCTTGTGCCACCCAACACCTCTGAATAGTATAGAATGAAAGGTTTTAGTCATGATTCTGAAAAAGCTCTTATTCAAGTTTCAGATAATAACAAGTACCCAAGGAAATAGAGTATACTTATTAATACACTTTTACTACATTATTACAAAATGGTTAGATTAAGGCTTACTTCTTCATAATTTAGTAACTATCATTACCTATGAAAAGCAATAAATAATGACAAGTCACATTTAATTGATGTAGTGTATGCCTTCTCAGCTTTAGGAGCCCCTTGAAATTAATCATTTCTGAGAGTCAGTATGAATTTGTAATTTTCCACAATAAGTGCTCCACAGAGTAACTTTTTTTAAAACAGAAAACAATTTTTAAAAGGCTGATTAGAAGACATCAAAGGGCTACTGGAATAAATGATGTTTAATATAAGTGAATCCAGCTCAGTGAACACAATCTATTTCTCTAAAATATCCTCTACTTAGATATCTTTTTATTCTCTACCCAACACCATTCATCTGAGTCCAGTACCTTAAAACAATGTTCTTCTCCCCTATATATCATTCTCAAAATCCAGCCCTGAGGCTATTTCTGTCTAATATTGAGAACAATTTCTCTCCTTCTAAAATCACCACCTAAAATCTGCTATTGAGGTCCCCTTTTTTCAGGACATTGTTAAGGTACAGTGATAACTGTGATACAAGCCTCCCTGACTAGATACATCTTACTGATTAGGTCCTGCACATGTTCATGTTCTCAAAGCCACACTGGAAGTACTTGACTTGCAAACTTGCTTCTTTCCAAGGGCATCTCAAGCACTGTGCAGGATGATGGGGCACTTGGGGGAAGGCAAGACCTTGTATCAATCTCAAATTATATCATTTTGGATCACAATCTAAATATATACAATGGCCATACAGTTCCCATAAATAAGTTAAGGAGTGGTAGGATAAGGGGAATGTAGTCAACTAGAAAACTGATATTATGTAAAAGTGTTCAGCTTCTGTTCCATTGCTAGTGATCATTACTGTAGAGAACTAGGGAGAAAGTGTTAACAGTGATTGCTATTTATCAAAAGAAGCCAGTAATCTAGATTCCTATATGGATCTCCCAGTTTTTAATGTTGACTTATTTAAAAATTAATCACTTAAAGAATGATCAAAACATGTCTGAAGACCAAACACCACTTTGACCATCATTTTTTCAGGCAAAACTGCCAACATGAAAGGCATTTCTCTGATAAAACGTTAAAGATCTGAATATTGTGTGGGAGGAGGGGAGACTGAAGGATAAGCATGAGGAAAGAGCTTCTAAACCCCAGAGTCATGGAAAATAGATTAAGTGAACATGCTAGTCAGTAAAATTGGTAATATTTAGTAAACGTAACGGGTTCTAAATAATTTTAAAGCAGACGGTTAATTAAGAATTAAAACTTTTTGATGAAGAATAATTAAGTAGATTAGAATTTTTCTTTTTATTTTAAGATGAAAAACTTTTATGCAAGTGATCCTCTTACTTAATTGCTTCTGAATGATGGACAGAAAAGCTAGTTGAAGTTGTTGCTTGTTTGGTTTTTACAGTATAAAAACAGAGAAACTAACAGACCAAATTGGTCATTTTCAGGTACTTATATGACTCATCAAGGAGTGGAATAAATATGTCATTGGCACAAATTTGCTTTTTATCTTAATGTTTTCTTTTTCATATCAAAGTTTATATTTGCTAATCTAGTTTCTGTAGTAGTATCAAATAAGGATGCAATAGGTGGAAAGGTAAAGTGAAACAAAAAGGGTTAAATACAGAAACAGTGTGAACACATTATCCAACATTAAGCAGAAAATTAATTATTTAATGTCATTGTCTATTAACCTAATGGTTAAAATAGGACCAAAATATACATAAAAATGAAATAAAACAATTAGGTAACACTTTAAATGGTTCATTATTATTAATTCATTTAGTATTCATTGTAACTGTGCTGGTCATAATGAATTCATTTGATATTAATGGGAATGTTCGGCAGCAATTTCATTATAATGCAGTTTTAATTCATGGGCCATTAAAGTAAAGCAATACCAAAATTTTATTTATTTTTTGAATACTGTGCATGATCTCTAACTTTTAGAAACATTATGACTCCAATTGTATTTTGGGGGTGAATTGCCCAGATTTTAGACAAATTATAATATCTGCCTTGTGCTATACCAATAATGTTGAATTGAAAGAGGTTTGTGTAATTAAAATGTTCCATGACATTTGGAAAATACAAGGGTTAATGGCTGCTATGAAATGTATCATGTATCAATATATACTAGATTTCAAATGTATCACACAACAAAGTCTTTTCAACATGCAGCCATTAGTATGGCAATAGTAAAGTTCTTTTAAATTTCTCATCCTCTGCTATTTTGGAAAGTTGGCAACAAATTATATAGGTTGAGCATTTCATTGGAACAAATAGTGATTTTAATCATTTCCCCCAAAAAATGTATTCACACCCAAAAAGTGTAGTTGATCTTGTGATAGAAATGCCATCCTTTTTTGTAAACAGTGATTATTTAAGAAATATATTGAGTTTCCTGAATTTCTGTAGAATTGAAATTTTAAGTTTTTCATTAAAAACTTCAAAATAAATTGGCCAGGGGTAGTGGTACATGCCTGTAGTCCCAGCTGCCGGGGAGGCCGAGTCAGAAAGATTGTCTGAGTCCAGGCGGTTGAGTGTGTGGTGAGCCATGATTGTGCTTCTGCACTTCAGCCTGAGCAACAGAGTGAGACTCAAAAATAATAATACATAAGTAAATAAATAAATAATTTGAATGTAGTCAATATCGTGTTTACTTTTACTTTCTTAGGGACAGCCTGTAAAGCATTTTGCTAAACTGTGTGATAATTAATGACAACAAACAAACAATCAAACTTTACACACCAATTAACAGGCCTGCTAAAAGAGCATTTAACCCTTTAGGCAGTTATTCAGCAAGGCATCAGAAAGTAGCTGACCTTGAAATTCCTTACTTGAAATGCTATGCTTTAATACGTTGTTCACATGCTAGGTACCCTAGAGGTATATGTGTATATAATTTGTTTTTTTATTCATTGTTGCAGAAATAATTAATTGGAATAAAGTTATCTTAGACAGCAATATAGACTGCTTTCTTTCTCTCTAACTCCCACTATGAATTAAAAGTTCTTTAGAGGCAGCTTTTATAAATTTAATCCATGTTGCTGATTTTCTTGCTATTTAAAATTATTCAGAAAATAAATTAATAAAAGTCTCATGAAAATATAAAATAATTCATTAAAATATTATGAACTGATAGCATTTTAAAAACAGAAGTACCCTACTGTCTAAAACAGTTTAAATTCTTGGCAAAATATATGAAATAAGTTATAAGATTAGGCAACCAAGATAAGGAGAACCAAAAGAGTTCTATGATTGCTCAGCTAACTGTCTGGAGGAATTCTGAGCCACAGCACAAGGAGAGGCAACCTAGGTGGGAGCCAGCCAACTCTGAGTTGAGGATACAAAAGTTTAAAAGTCAGAGAGGCCAAGGGAGCTAGAGTTCACAAAGCAAAGTACTAGAGAACAGAGAGAGAGAGAGAGAGAGAGAGAGAGAGAGAGAGAGCACTTGCGCACTCACCTCAGAAATAGATGTCACCATTAGTCATCTGAGTACTAATTAGTGTATATGTACAAGGAAACTACTAATATTGGGGAAAAATAAACTAATAAGAAGGAATAGTTTTTTTTAGTGCAGAGTACTATGAATATACATTTTGATTCCACCAGCCATGATAGAAAAGTCTTGATAGGCAATCAGAACAATGATCTCTGAGAGAAAAGAAACAAGCTACTTCAAGCATCAGGTGGAGTACTCAAAAGGCCATTGAATCAGGAATGGGGCAAAATTAGCCCTAAAGTCTGTTCTGATATAAATGAACAAATCTTAACAGCAAATCTTATAGGATCAAGTTTTTTTGTTTGTTTGTTTTGTTTTCACAAAAACTGTAACAACAATAGTTTAGTATATTTATAGAAATAGAAAAAAAAGTAGCAGTTAAGAAGATAGAATTCATACTGTATGACAACAAATAAAAAAAAATCAGGCATGCACAAAAGCAGGGAAATATTATGCATAATGAGGAGAAAATCAATAAAAATAGATGCAGAAATGACATGGATGATAAAATTAGTAGACAAAGTCAGTAAATAGCTATTATAACTATGTCTCATATGTTTAAGAAGGTAGAGAAAAGATTACATATGTGAAGTAGAATTATGGAAAGTTAAAAAAAATAAGCAAATCAAACTTCTAGAAATGAATATTGCAATGCCTGAAGTGAAAAATACACTGATTGAGATTATCAGGAAGCTAGATACTCCAGAAGAAAAAAAATGGTGAACTTAAAAAAAGAAAAAAATACTAAAAAAAAAAAAAAAATCAAAGTCTCAGTTGCTGTGGGATGATTTAAATCTTTCTAACATGCATGGAATTGGATTTTCAGAGAAAAAATAAAAGAGAAGAGAGAAACACAAAAAAATAGTTGAAGAATTCTCCAAATTAGAGGAATACATTAAACCCACAGATTCAAAAAATTCAAAAAACATGAAGAAAACCACACTAAGGCACATCCTAATCAAATTCATTAAAACTAGCAGTCTTAACAGTAGATAGGAAGAAAGATACTATATGTAGAGGAACAGCAAATTTTTTCCAGAAATAATGCAAGCTAGAAGATAGTGGAAACATTTTAAAACACTGAAACCAAACAAAATACTGTAAACCTGAACTCAATACTCATTAGAAGTATCTTTCAGACACAAAAGTAAAATAAAACTCAAGTATACAAAATTTTTTTTTAATTATCAAAAGTAGATTTTTTCCACATGGAATCTTAAAGAAAATGTTTTACCTGATGGATGATGATACTAAATTGAAATTTGGATTCATACAAGGTAATAAACAACACTGGAAGTGCATGTATGTGAAGAAATATAATATATCTTGTCTTATTTTTTATCTCTAAAAACTATAGACTTCTCAAAGCAAAATGATAACAATGTTGGTATTCATAACAATTGTAGGAATAAAAGCAACAATGGCAGCATTAAAGATGAGAGCATGGAAAGGAAGTACATTATTGTGACAATCTTACATATAAAGTAGTGTAATATTACTTGAAGTTATAAAATGGTCACATTAAGAATGTATACCTTGCCAGGCTTGGTGGCTCAGCCTGTAATCCCAGCACTTTGGGAGGCTGAGGTGAGTGGATTGCCTGAGCCCATGGGTTTGAGACCCACCTGGGCAAATTGGCGAGACCTCATCTCTACAATAAATCAAAAATTAGCCGGGCGTGGTAGCGCGCACCTGTAGTTCCAGCTACTTGGAAGGCTGAAGCAGAAGGATCGCCGGAGCCCAGCAGGTTAAGGCTGTGGTGGCCAGGAGCGGCCACTGCGCTCCAGTCTGGGCAACAGAGTGAGACTCCAACTCAAAAAAAAAAAAAAAGAATGTATACCTTGAAGAAACAAAGTATTTTTAAGCAAAGGAAAACAGTAAAAGACTTACAGCTAATAAGTCAGCAAAAGACATAAAATAAAAACATAAAATTAAGTAAAAAGATATTCAAAAATAGGAAAAGGTAAGAAAGAACAAGTTAGTAGATTTAATCTCTACTATATCAATAATCACATTAAATGTAAATTGCCTAAAGACCCCAATTAAAAGGCAGAGATTGTCAGATTTAATTAAAAATAGGTTACTAAATAGATTAAAAGTAAAAGAATATAAAATGATATTCAAGATAACACTAATCAAAAAGAACCTTGAGTGGCAATATAAATATTAAATGAGGCAGATTTCAGACCAAAAATCAATACCATAGTAAAAAAAGGAGTCCATTTATGAAGATGACATGATCAATTCTAAGCATTCATATGCTTAATAGAGATTCTAAATACATGAAGCAAAAATGGATATATCTTTAATATTATCTGGAAAACTCCAAATATTTACAAACTATAAAATATATAATTATTTGTGATATTATTTAAATTGGAAAATATTTAACATTAAACTAAATAACCCATGGGCCAAAGAAGAAATACAAAGTGATTCTCAAAAGTATTTTAAATTTAATAAAAATAAAATAAAAACAAAAAATATTAAAATTTGTGAGATAATGCTAATGCAATGATTGGAGGGTATTTTTTGCACTAGATGCTTAGAGAAGAAGAAAGAACTCAAATCAGTTACTCTAGTTTCAAATTTAAGTATAAAAAGATAGAGTGAGAGCATATTCACTATTTAAGAAAGAAAATGATAAATATAAAAATAAAATTCAAAATGTAAAAAAGAAAAAAGCAATTAAACTACTAAATATTGTTCTTTTTTAAGATTAGTAAAATTTACAAAACTCTGTTGAGAATTATGAAGAAAAAAGGGAAGACAAATTACCAATATTATGAAAGAAAAGGTGACATAACTAGAGATTTGAAAAGCATTTATTTATTTATTATTATTATTTTTTTTTTTTTTTAGTTGGAGTCTCACTCTGTCGCCCAGACTGGAGTGCAGTGGCACGCTCCCGGCCACCGCAGCCTTGACCTGCTGGGCTCCAGCAATTCTTCCACCTCAGCCTTCCAAGTAGCTGGAACTACAGGCGAGTGCTACCATGCCCAGGTAATTTTTTATTTATTGTAGAGATGAGTGAAGAGTATTTAAAGACAAGGAGACATTATAAACAACTTAGCTCTATGCTACGGTGTGCTGGTAAAGGTATTATTTCCATATACACTGAGAAAGTGAAAGAGGAAGTTAGTTTTAATCGATATGAAAACCAAAAAGAAAATTGTAAACAAATATACTTTATAAATGCAGATGCAAAAATGCCTAATATTAGCACATTAACTTCAACATTACATAAAAAGAATAAAACTTCGTGACTAAGTCAGGTTTCTTAAAGAAGTGCAAAATTGGTATAACCCTCAAAAATAAATCAGTGTAATATGCTCCATACTCTATTAAAAGGTTAAAAAAGGAAAACCATATGATCTTAATAATATATGCAAACAATTCAACAACAAAAAATTTATTCCTGTGAAAATCTCTCTTTTGAGAAAACTAGGAGTACAATGTAACATTCCTAAGCTGATAAATCTTGAAACCAACAGCTTATATCATAATTAACAGTAAAAGACTGAGTGTTTCTCTCTTCTATAATCATGAACAAGGCAAAATGCATACTTGAACCACTAAGATTAAACATTCAATTTTTTATAAATCTGTTTTTCCATTTGTTGTTAATTAAAAAAATAATGTTATGCACCAGCTATGGGAAAGAAAGTATTATTAGCTAATCTAGAAGTCTTTTGCAAGACTTTATTGTTGACATAAGAGTCCTCAAAAAATATCAAAAATTAGGTATGCTTAGTTATTTAATCACAGGACCTAACAGAAAGAAAGCTTATGAGAGTAAAAGCAGTATAGCTGCCATTACATGATTCTCAGTGTTTTTCCATTATCAGTAGGAAGTTAAAGGTAGGAAATATCCTTTGTTTTTGCCATTTTAATGATGTCCAGTCCTGTTGTCACAGACCACAGTGTAAATATTTCTTCGGACTTAACAAAGTCAAACAGGACAATTTATTCTCTCCTCCCTCACTTCATTAAGGCTTTCCTTTTCAGAATATGGTTCCACTATCCAGCCAGTTAGTTGCTCAGGTTAACCTGGAAGTTAACCTTTCATTTTTTAATTTCCTTCACATCTGACATTTTGTGCAACAGTAAGTACTATCTACTCTGCCAGAAAAATTCATCCTGAGTTCCATTAGTTCTCACCATCTCCGATATAATCCTGATCCTACATACTACCATCTCTCACCTGGACTACTGTAATAGTTCTCAGGTTTCACTGTGAGGTATGCTTTGTTTACAATAACCCTTTCTAGCTGCAAGTGAGCATGATTTTCTGAATTGCAAATTGGATCATGTGATGTCCCTGCTTAAAACCCATACATGCTTTCTATTCCCTCTTAAATGAACTTGAAACTCCTTCCATGGGCTGTAAGGCTATACAAGATTCAGATTTGTTCCTCTTCCTTAGACTTCCTTTTTTCCTTCTCTTTCCCCATTGCCCATCTGCACAGGCTTTCTTTCTGTCTTATTAACTTCTATGCTCTTTTCCAACGCATAGTCTATGCATTTTGTGTCCCTTCTGCTTGGAGATTTCTTTTCCACATTTTCACCTGACTACCTCCTGATCTTATCTGCTGACCTCTTCTATGAGACCTTTCTTGTATACCCTAACTCAAGCAGAATCTCCCAAGCCAACTGCACTCTCTATCACATTATCATTGTCTTCATAGTATTTAGAGTTTGCCTCCTTCTTTTTAAGTCTACCTGGAGAGCAGGGTCTCAATCTCTCTTGCCCAACAGTATATCCTCAGCACCTGCAGTAATGACTAGAGATTAGTAAATCCTCAATAAATGAATTCACTGAGGGATCACGTAATTTTGTAACTTACAAAAATACAACAACTGTATGAGATATAAAATAAATCTCAATAACTCAAGTCAACAATAGGTATAGGAAAGAAAAGGAATTTCAAGTTTCCATGCCCTTTATTTTTAAAAAAAAAAGTACAGTAGGCAACCCCTTCGGGTTTTTTCCCACTGTGGGAGCTTTTCTGTCTTCTCAAAAAAATCCTGCTTTCTTAAAAACAACAACAACAACACAGTAAATTTATATAGTTACTGACATAAGAGGCTTGCTCTCTAATGACTGTCCTCTTCCTTCCTGACAGGCTGTAGGCCCATGCTTGTAAAATTCTTTGTGAGAAAATGAATTGTATGCTTGACTATTTTACTATTCATCTCTGTTGCATTGGCTTAGAAAGAAATAGATTTATTATGAAATAAACTGTTTTGCTTCTTCTATTGATGATTTCTTGTTTTTTGACCCCATGGACAGTATTCTGTGATAGATTAACTTGTATGAGGTCAGTATTGGCCCCTGGATTGTTGATTTCTATGCAGAACTTGCATCTTCATAACACCTTGAGAGTAAGGGTCAGTGGGACATTTCGCTAATCAAATAGAATAGATTTGTATCTTCCATCCTCCTATTAACACATTTTAGTACTTCATATCTTAGTACACAGATGGGTCATTCATTAGGTGGAGCTGCTACTTTATAACTTGAAAATTAAAAAGAGCCAAAAACATCATTTATATGAAATGTCTTTGTGCTCAGTTTATACAGGTAACAAGGTACACTGACATGAAGGTGAGTTAGCTCCTTCATGCCCCCAACACTTCGGTAACTAGTGAAATGAGGTCATAAGTGATGTGAAAACAGCCCAAACTCCAACTAAGGACATTTAAATATAATCTCCCATATAGCTCTGCAATGTGATGGTAATTTATTAAGACAAAAATCTAAATAATTGTTGTTATGCTTCCTCCTCAGGGAATATTGTTTCAAAGGGATGGATGGTCAGCCTAGAGCAGTATTTCCAAATGTGCAACTATTAATAGGTATGACTAAGGTATGAGATTCAAAGCCCAAAACTAACTACTTTGATCGTATTATGGCATATGGTTTCTCAACTTCAGCACTATAGACTTGAATGTCACCTCCACAGAGAAGATATCTCTGAACACTCTCTACGTAAATTAGACTCTCTTTCTTCATCTACACTGATAAGTTTTCTTCCCCATTGCACTTACTGCACTGCATTAACTGCATTATATCATGTATGTCTTTTGTATTCTATTGTCTGTCTCCCCCAATAAAACGCAAGTCACGTTTAAATAATAACTGATGTATTCATGACTCTATCCCCAGTGCCAAGAATCATGTCCAGAGAATAGTAGATCCCAAATATATATATTTGTCGAGCAGATAAATAAATTAATTTTATATGAGTAGGATTCAAGCTTCTACTGCTACAGATAACAAAAAAGACATTTGATCTCTTATATATGGTCATGATTTTATTGTCATAAAATGGAAGTGGCCTTACAAGTTAAATGGCTCTATTCTCTAAGTACTACTTGAGGGAATGATTCAAGGTCAATTATCCTAAAATCCAAATTGATATTTTTAGTAGAAGTCCTCAAACATAATGTTTAAAGGTTTATTAAAGAAATAAACTCATTCAGTTACTTAGCAAAACATTTTGTAATTTGTTTGCATTGAGGTGTTCCACACAAAATTACGTGTTTAAATGGAGACATTGTATTTGTACTTTACAGAGATTATTTTTCATGACCAAGGTAGAGCCCTCATATTACGGTTTTTCCAGGCTAAAAGAAGAATAGAAAGATTCTGTAGTATAGGCTCCAATCTGCCCATTTTACAGGGCAGTATTTGGGGAGACATTAGGACCTGACCCTAACTTTTCCCTTGGCACGTTGCCACGTGAAGATGGACTGACTTTCCACATACATATGTATCCAGTTCTTAGAATTGCCAATCTGGCAGTTTCTACTTCTTCATTTTCTCTTCTTAAATAATCACTATATTTGTTTTTAAAAGAGAAGAATTCTCTCCCTTATCTTAATCTTACTGTAGTAACTAAACATGATGAAAAAACGCTTGGCACACCTTTAAAAGGATTGGTTTTAGGTGAAGAAACTGAGTGACTTGACTTTCAGTAAGTTGCTGACTCTTGGTTTCCAATTATTTTCTTTCAACAAAAGTAAAAGAGATCCAGTAGGGTTCTTCACACATAGATCACCTAAACTAATTTTTGGTAAGTAATCACTATGGGAATTTGTATGTATAAAAATTGCATAGAATTTTTTTTAATCACAGTAATATAAAAACTGTCAATCACATGTACATATTATGCAAACAAATTTTGTCAATAATTACCTTTTTAGAAAGCACAAAATTGTTGTTGAATCTGATTCTTAAAGTATGAAACAAATATAGATAAATGTGTGCAATCACTGATAAAATTACCCTTTCCATTTCTTAAGAACTGCACTTACCTATTTTTTCTTTTCATTTACAATAGTAAATGAACAAAAAATTATGTAACTATTTAACTGTTAATAAAGAACTTGTCTTCATATTTTTCAATAGATGATAATGAGCATTACATTGCTATAATATTTATATTCCAAATAATACATTCAAAGGAAAGATATAACAGTTTTCTTTTAAATTTAAATATTTAAAATTTCTGAAAATTGTATTCTTTGTAATTACATTTATAAACATTTTATGTATTAACTTAAAAATATGCAAGTTAATATATGATATTTTGAAACTCCTCTGGGAATATGAGCAAAGTAGCTGAAAGAGACTGTGTAGATTGTATTTTGCAACTAAAATTCGATATCTGTTGATAAACATTTTTAAAAAACACTATGAAACTCAATATTGCATTTATTCTAGAAACATTGTTAATTTAGCTTACTTTATCATATAAATATAGTTCTGTGGGAATTTTTTTAGTGTAAGTATAAAAATAGCTGGACATTTTCAGAAGTACTGTTTTTGTTAATTAGTAAATTATTTCACTTGTAGTTTGCATAGTGTGATTTTAAATAAGATGTAATACTAACTTATTTTATACTGTGGTTATGTGTGCATTACTAAAGCTATCTTTCCTTTCTGAAAGTGAGAAAAAGTGATGACATTTTTAGGTACTTTAATACAAAGATAATGCAATTTGTGAATATGAGCATTACAGAATGTTAGCCTTAACTCTCCATTCATGGGTGATGTCATCGAGATGACAGAATAGACTCAGATCCTCCTTCCTCCCACAGAGGCATTGCTACAACAGTAATCACAGACTCATTTCCTTTGTTTGAAATCAAAAAACCAGTTAACAAACTTCTGCTTGCCAAGCAAAGCCAGTCTCATTGAAGTCAGTTAGTTCTTCTTCCCACTACAGCTCCAGTTTTTTCTTGGAGCAGGAGAAAGACCACCAATCTAATGCTCTAACTTTGGGGGTGGGGAGGAATTATTGAGAAACAGACTTCTGACTCATCTGTCTCTTAGGCACCCAGCATACTCTAGATGCCTGGGGACTGTTGAAAACAAAAGCTGGCCTGCTGGGTGGCTCAGCCTGTAATCATGCTCTTTGGGAGGCCAAGGTGAGTGAATTGCCTGAGCCCGCGGGTTCGAGACTCGCCTGGGCAACTTGGCGAGACCTCATCTCTACAATAAATCAAAAATTAGCCGGGCGTGGTAGTGCATGCCTGTAGTTCCAGCTACTTGGAAGGCTGAGCGGAAGGATCGCCAGAGCCCAGCAGGTCGAGGCTGCGGTGGCCGGGA
>CAUYQG010044070.1:0-45435 GCA_963574415.1 Tarsius wallacei | reverse complement strand
GTCATCTGCAAAGAGAGATAACTTGACTTCCTCTCTACCTATTTGGATACCCCTGATTGCCTTCTCTTCTCTGATTGCTCTAGCCAGGACTTCCAATACTATGTTGAACAGGAGGGGTGAGAGTGGGCATCCTTGTCTTGTACCAGTTTTCAGGGGGAATGGTTCCAATTTTTGTCCGTTTAGGAGTATGCTGGCTATGGGTTTCTTGTAGATGGCTTTTACTATTTTGAGGTATGTTCCTCGTATGCCTAGATGTTCGAGGGTTTTTATCAAGAAGGGGTGCTGGATTTTATCAAAAGCTTTTTCTGCGTCTAACGATATAATCATGTGGAAACACAAACGACCAAGAATAGCCAGAAAAATCCTCAGCAATCTCAGCAAAAAAAAACAAACCAGGTGGTATCACACTACCAGACTTCAAACTTTATTATAAAGCTACAATCATCAAAACAGCTTGGTATTGGTACAGGAACATACCTCAAAATAGTAAAAGCCATCTACAAGAAACCCATAGCCAGCATACTCCTAAATAGACAAAAATTGGAACCATTTCCCCTGAAAACTGGCACAAGACAAGGATGCCCACTCTTACCCCTCCTTGTAGATCCTCGATGTTAGGCCTTTGTCAGACATGGAGTTGGCAAATGTTTTTTCCCAGTCTGTGGGCTGTCCCCCTGCTCTCTTGATGGTTTCTTTGACTTTGCAGAAGCTTATCAGTTTAATGAGGTCCCACTTGTGTATCTTATCTCTTATGGTCTGTGCATTTCAGGTTTTGTTCAGGAATTATATTGGATGACAGTTTCAACTTCCATAAGGGTTGTCCTATATTTTCTAAAGTTCTTGTGGTCTGAAGTTTTACATTTAGGTTCTGACCCATTTAGAGTTAATTTTTGTGTATGGGGATAGATAGGAGTCCTGTTTGAATCTTCTGCCTATGGTTAGGCAGTTTTCCCAGCACCATTTACTGAATAGTTTCTCCTCTCCACAGTGGTGGGTGATGGAGGCTTTGTCGAACATGAGTTGGTTGAGAAATTGAGGTTTTGCTTCTGGAATCTCAATTCGATTCCATTGGTCTATCTGCCTTTTCTTGTACCAATACCAGGCTGTTTTGATTATTGTAGCTTTATAGTAAAGTTTAAAGTCTGGTAGGGTGATACCTCCTGCTTTGTGTTTTTGTGTGTTTTTTTTTTTTTTTTTATGAGGATTGTTTTGGCTATTTTTGAACATTTGTGTTTCCATATGAATTCCTGTATTGTTTTTTCTAGATCTGAGAAGAATGTTGCTGATAATTTGATGGGTTTTGTGTTAAATCTGTAGATTTCCTTAGGTAAGATGGGCATCTTAACAATGTTGATTCTTCCAGTCCATGAGCATGGGATATTTTTCCACTTGTTTGTGTCATCTTTGATTTCTTTGAGCAGTGGTTTGTAGTTTTCATTGTAAAGGTCTTTCACATTTCTGGTTAGGAAGAAGTGAATATATTTAAAGCAAGGATAGTAGTACAGGAGATACCCCTATCATGACAACATTGATGAAGAGAATGCAAATACACTGGTGTCCCTTGAAAGGCACTGTGTCCTCATCAACCATCTCTCTTAGGTCTGTAGGTCCCTCCCAGTTTTCTTCTGACATGGGTTACTCATTAAACTCCCAGCAAAACTGCTGATTTCAGTTGCTTTGCTCAAAAGATGATTTAAATAATTTTTAAGATTCAGCTACTACTTAAATCATTTCTATTCTGATTTTGCCGATTAAATTTGGCAATATGATTGTATTTACTTTTTTCTTTTTTGTTTTTCTTTTTTTTCAGAGACAGGGTCTTGCTTTGTCACCCAGGCTGGAGCACAGTGGCATGATCATAGCTCACAACAGCCTTGAACTCTTGGGCTCAAGTGGTCCTCCCATCTCAGCCTCTAGAGTAGCTAGGACTTCAAGTATACTCTACCAAACCCAGTTATTATTTTTTAAAAATTATTTTCTAGAGATGGAGTCTCTCTGTGTTGTCCAGGCTGGTCTTGAACTCCTAGTCTCAAGCAATCCTCCTACCTCAGCCTCCTCAAATGCTGGGATTATAGGCATGAGCCACCAGGAGCAGCCTATTATTGTATTTTCTTTTCTTTTCTTTTCTTTCTTTTTTTTTTTTTTTGAGTTGGAGTCTCACTCTGTCACCCAGGCTGGAGTGCAGTGGCATGCTCACGGCCACCACAGCCTCAACCTGCTGGGTTCAGGTGATCCTTCTGCCTCAGCCTTCCAAGTAGCTGGAACTACAGGCACGCACTACCACGTCCAGCTAATTTTTTGATTTATTGTAAAGACGAGGTCTCGCCAAGCTGCCCGGGCTGGTCTTGAATCCCTGGGCTCAGGCAATCCTCTAGCCTCCACCTCCCAAAGTGCTGGGATTACAGGCTTGAGCCACTGTGCCTGACCGATTGTATTTTCAATGCCAAACAATCACATTCTTTCAGCTTGGATTTTTGAAAAAGCTAAAGTGTCACAACTGCCTTTTCAGGAGGAACTGAGGCACTGTTGATGTGAATACAACATTTCTACCAAATGTGGATGAAGCTCTTTGTTATAGTGTAGCTCAGACATTCGAGTATGCACTAAAAACAGATGCCTCTGCTGGTTCACCAAGGGAGAGCCTCTTATGTCAATTCTAATTCTATCCAGGGAGACCTTAGTAGAATTGGAAGCTAACCTAGTTACCATTCCATGTTGTCACATCCCTTTTTTGATGTGTAAACTGAGTCAAGTAAGTGTCAACTGAAACTTCAGCCAGAATTCAAAGCCAGGACTCGCTCTCTGTCTTAACCCTGGCTCCCAGATGACATTTCATCAGTCAACTGGAGCCTTCTCATGTTAGTTGTTGACTCTGATCTGTTTGACAAAGAAAATGTGTGGGTTGCTAGTCTGTTTTTCCCTCAAGACAGCCTAACAAACAAAGCAATACCTGGGGGATAGATGTTAACCATGGGAAAAGGAACAATATTCCCTTGTACGAGGCTAACTATCACATGCTATGTCATTAGCTTCTTCTGAAACCCTGCTTGGAAACATTTCTCTCCCAGATGTAATTTGTATATTGCTGTATCTTCTTAAAAATTATTTTGAAGTCCTACATTAAGATAAAATACTGCATGAGAACAGAGTGGGAGAAGATCTGAGAAGCAGTTGTAAAAATGACATTTCAGGACCATGAAACTGATAGTAAAATATCGTAGTTGTATCTTATTTACTTTGGACAGTCTGCTTGCAAGGAAGAACTTCATGTCAGTACGTTCTAGACCAGGGGCTTGCAGACTTTTTCTGTAAAGAGCCAGGGAGTATACATTTTCCACTTTACAGGTCATATGGCTTCTGTAATACCTACTCAACTGGAAAGCAGTTATAGACTATATAAACAAATGGTCATGGTTGTTTTCCAATAAAACTTTATTTACAGAATGAATGGTGAGCTGGGTATGGCCCTGGGGCTGTAGTTTGCCAACCTCTAGCACAGAAGGTAGATGTTTGACCCCTAGAAGCATATAGACCTGAGCCACATGCTGACTCTGAAGCTTGCCAGCTGTAGTTACCTGGCCATCTTAATGCATGTCTCAGCTCATTGAGTTCTACTTTTGTAAATTGAAAATAGTTATATACCCCCTTCAATGGGCTATTGGGAAACTCTTACAAGTAATGCTCAAAGTGCTGAGCACAGATCTGACACAGTAAGCACTCGTCCAGTGTGAGATGCTGTTGTTACTGCAATGTTGCTGTGGTCATTGGATTAGTAGCCCTGCCCGTTAGCGCCCCACTAGCCTGTGGCCCACAGAGAATTAAGAGGAACCTTAACATGGAAATGGTCCAAGTAAAACTTCTCTGTAGTCTCCCGTGTCTTTCACCATAGCCTGATATAGTAGCCCATGCTTCCTTTTCCAACATGGCGGGCACTGCTGTCTGCACTCTGACTGGGTGAGCTCTAGCCATATTGAAGTAGCACATTTGTGACTCAGGATACTTCCATGCCCTTTTCCCTCTTTTCCAGAATGCTCTTCCCTGATGGTTGGTTTCTTCTCATCTGTTAGGTGTGTCTTTACATGTTACTTCCTCAGAGAAAGCTTTATTACTCTCTCACCATAATTATTCCTTCATAACTCTTAGCAAAATTTACCAGTACTATGCCTGTCTTATTCACAATTGAAATCAGAGTTTTGGTACATGATAGACACTCAATAAACACATGCTAAATTAAAAGAGTAAATAATTTAGTGATTCATTATGATGAAAATAATGATGTTCATGAAGAATATTGAAAGCATAGGACGCGAGCCAGCTGTCATCAGACTTCCACCATCTTTAAACTACGACATGATTTTAATCATACCTAGGTACCATGTGTATTATATATTTTATAAATTTGTTGTTTCTTTTCTTTTTTACTTAGTTTTCTCTTAAGCCAGGGATTGATGAATGATAGCCCTTAGGCTAAATTTGGCCCTTCACTTGTTTTTGTAAATAAAGTTTTATTGGAACACAGCCACGCCCATTTACTGCTGTCTTTGGATGCTTTCTCCTTGCAGTGGCCAAGTTGAATCAATTATTGAGTAGAGACTGTCTGACCTGTAACTCTGGGAATATTTACTGTGCTACACAATAAACACCACTAGATACCATTTTGGATTTGCTTATTATGTTTTTATTTTCATTTTCATTAAAAGCAATCTTGTAACTATTAAGATTTTTTTACAATCTTTCCTCAAGGACCTACTAAGAACATGTTGCCCTTCACCCCTAGTATATGAGCCCCACTTTGGGAATCACTGCTATGGTCATCCTTGACTACATCAGTGAGATTCTGTGCCTGGGTACAAGTCTGATGTGTGGGTTCCTAACCTGGTGCAAGTTGTAACATTTCCCCTGACTCCTTCACTTTGGAAAGTGCAATTCTCAAATTTACCCAAGAGTAAATTCATGGGCCTTTCTCCCCACAGCACTGTACATCTGCCTAGACTACTCCTGCTAACCTTGCATACAGTCTGCCGAGAGTCTGACATGAACATCTGCATCATGGATGTCATTATAACAGGTGTCAAAAATGCTGCTACTCTCCCAGAACACCTAGATTCTTGACAAGATAGATGTAACCTACGGCTCTCTGAGTTTCCAGAAATCAGGCTGCCTGCTTGTTCTCATGTTATGAATAGCTGGTGGCTGTTCTGTTAGATATCCCTTGTAAAGAAAATTCTGCCTTTCAGAATTTCCCCCAGATTTACATGTTGCATTACAAAATCTCTTGTAAAGAATGTGAAGGGGTTTGCGAATGTCTTTATATTTTTGTTTTCCAGTGAAATTCATTCATGTTATTACCTCAGAGTGATGCTTTTTTCAGGTAGGCTTCTGCCAGCAGGAGGCAGAAAACCCAACCCCAAAATGGATTAAACAACTAGGAAATTTACTGGCTTATGCAACTCAAAAATTCAGGACCAGCTGACTTCAGATATTGCTAGTTCAAGACATTGAATTACATCACAAAGACTCTGTTTCTCTCTACATATTTATTTCATCCACTTCTGCTGTGTTGGCTTCATCCTGAGACAAGTTCTCTCCTCATGGTGACCAGAGGGACACCAGCAGCCTCGGCCTCACATTCTCTCAGGAGTAAGTCCAGCTTCACAGAACTGGCCTTTGTTACAGAAATTCTCGTCAATATCTCCTGACATCTAATTGGGTGTGCTAGTGTCAGGCTCAACCAATCACTGTTGCCAGAGACAGGGCATGCTCTGAAAAGTCAAGTGTAGAGCATGACCCCGCACCCCCTAGGAGCTGGGGATAAGCTAGTCAGCTCCTCCAGAATTACGTGGACTCTAAGTGGGGAATCACAAAACAAGATCAGAAGCGATTGTCAGGCAAGACATGGTGGCTTATGTCTGTAATCCTAGGGTTTTGGAAGGCCAACACTGAAGGACCACTTGAGGTCAGAAGTTTGAGACCAGCCTGGCAACATAGTGAGACTCTGAATCTACCAAAAAAATGTTTTTTATTTAAAAAATATATATAGCCAAGTGTGGTGACGCATGCCTGTAGTCCCAGTCACTTGGGAGACTGAGGCAGGAGGATCACTTGAGGTCTGGAGGTTGAGGCTGTTGTGAGCTATGATCATGCAACTGCACTCCAACCTGGGCAACAGAATGAGATCTTGTCTCTAAAAAATAAAATAAAAATATAAAAAAGAAGGTACCGTGAGAAGCAGAGAGAATAGATGACAGGGCAAAACTATAACATTTCTACTATATTTAAAGCCAGCTTGCTCCCCAAAGCCTGGTTTTCCACTTTGCTTTCTATCACAGGGTTTCTCAACATCAGCACTGTCGCCACGTTGGGCCAGATAGTTCTTTGTCATGGGGCTGACCTGTGCATTGTAAAGTCTTTAGCAACATCCAGGCTTATACCCACTAGATACTAGTAACATCTTCTTCCTCCCCCTTCCCTGGTTGTGACAACCAAAAATGTCTTCTGGAAGCCAGAATCATTCCTTGTGGAGAACTGCTGCCTACTGGTTACAAGTCAAAAGTGGTAAGGAGAGGGTGATAACCTCATTACTCACCAGGGGAGAAATACTAGAGGGGGAAAAAGCTGCTTCTAGGGCCGGGCTTGACAGTATTTCAGCAAGGAGTTTGATGTCTTCGTTAAATCACGCTTTCTCCAAGTAACCCAGGAAGGTTGTCAAAACCTGAATGGCCTAGCCAATCCCATCAAAAGAGGCAAAGAGCAATCTCATGTAGGTCAGAAGGTTCTAGGTTTGGATACCAGTTTTGCCACATTCTTGGCCTATGATCTTGGGAGAGTTACTTCACCACTCAAAGCCAGGGCTTTCTCCCTCCTGTGAAATGAAGGCATGTGAGATTTACCTAACAACAAATGACAACAATGTAGCAAAGGAGAAGGTCTGAGATGATCGCTTAATATCATAGGGGCTTGGACTTTGTGTGTTAGTATTATCGTCAGCATCATCATTTAAAGCAGGTTTTTCAGCCTCAACACTAATGACATTTTTGGTCAGAAAACACTCTATTGTGGGGAGTTCTGTGCATTGTAGGATGTGTAGCGGCATTCCCAGCCTCAGCACACTACATGTCCACAGCACGCCTAGTGTCTCCAGGCATTACCAAATAACCTCTTTGACAAGGAGAGTGGTGCAGAGAGGGAGAGAGTGGAGACATGATTGTTCCTGGTTGAGAACCGTTTATTTAAACCCACTCAAAGGCCAGGCACAGTGGTTCACGCCTGTCATCCCAACACTTTAAAAGGCAGAGGCAAGAAGATTGCCTGAGTCCAGGAGTTCGAGACCAGCCTGGGCAACTTGGCGAGACCTCGTCTCTACAATAAGTCAAAAAATTACCTGGGCATGGTGGCACATGCCTGTGGGTCCAGCTACTTGGAAGGTTGAGGCAGAAGGATTGCCTGAGCCCAGCAGGTCGAGGCTGCAGTGGCGGTGAGCATACCACTGCACTCCAGCCTGGGTGACAGAGTGGGACTCCGACTCAAAAGAAAAATCCACTCAGGGGATGTGTGACCATCTGGACACAGCCATCATTCTCTTGCCATATTTTATTTCCCAAGGCTGGTGCCATGATTTTCCCAATAAAAATAAGAGGGTACTTCCCAACCTGTTTAAGAAAAGTTTGAGGTACCAAGGTTATCATACCCAGATGACTGTTCATTTTTATTTTTATTTTTTTATACATTTTTTTAGAGTCAAGTGCTCACTACATTGCCCAGGCTGGCCTCGAACTCCTAGACTCAAACAATTTTCCTGCCTCAGCCTATCAAAGTGCAGGGTTTATAGGAGTGAGCCACCACACCCAGCCTAGATGACTTATTAGCAACTCCGATGTCCTGACGCAGAAATGGAGAAAGCATCCCCATCTTCTCACTGGGCCTTTAGCTCTGGCCCAAGGGATCTGTGCAGCATGTCCAGTTCATTGCTTCAAGTGTGTCCTCATGTCTGGCTACCAGATGGAAAAGCATTGCCCTAAAACTTGGCCTGCATGTTCTAATGAAAATGCTTGTTAGCGTTAATGAAAAACACAGACAAGACCAGGAATAGGGGAAGCTTTTAGCTACATGTGCATGGATGTTCAGACATCTGGTATTGCTGACAATGTGCATGTGTACAAGAAGGACCTTTAATTTTTCCATGTGTACCTGACCTTGAGGTTCCTTGGGGTCAGTGGGAAGCTAAGTCAGATTTAAAGTCTGAAAAACTCACCTTCCAGCATTCTCCACTCTGAACCAGCCAGAAATTGTGGTGAAGGGTGTAGAATTTTCAGCCATTGCTTTGGTCTGACCATGTGGCTTCTTGAGTTATGGTCACCATGTTTCCTAGCTTGGCCCCCCCTTCCTTACCTAAGGAGGTGAATCTCCTCTCTCTCTCTCTCTCTCTCTCTTTCTCACTTTCTGTCTCTCTCTTCCTCTCTCCCCCTCTCTCAGTTCACTTTCTAAATAATCTATATTTTCTAATCTAAAAAATAAAAAAGAGTGTGGAATTTGGAATAGACAAAGCTAAATGGCTACTTAACAAGCTATGTGTGACTGGCACATGGTCAGTATACGATAAATATTGGTTGAATGTTGAATATTGCTCAGCCTCAGCAATGATAATGCATAATGCTTAGCTCATTCATCTTATAAAATAAAGATAATAATACCTACATCTCTGGTAGTAAATTAGATCATCTTTGTAAAACAGTTAGCACATAGGAAACACAAAAAATTATAGTTACCACGTGTAACAAATTTACAGGATTCAAAGTCATTTTGTTCATTCTTTATTCATTATTCAACTATTTTTAATTTAAAGCTTACTTTGTAAACTGTGCTAGCAATTAGGAGTTCAACAACTAGAGAGACTTAGATAAGCAATGGCATACTGTTTTCAAATTAATAAAACTGTAAATGTTTAATGCGTAGAAGGTTCTTTTTGTACTGTTTGAATCCAAAGTGTGATGAATCCTCACAAAACTGAACTGTCTCCAATTATTTAACCGCCTCAAAAATTAGGTAGACATTCAAGAGGGGATTTCCTTCTCAGTTCCTGCCACATCACCATAGCATTCAATAACATTTTTTTATTTTTCAAAAAGAAGTAAAGTTTCCAGGCAAGTTACTGACAAGTAAGTTTAATGGAATTTATTGCAGGCTTATTCCTCATCTATCCCAAGAGTTCCTTGATTTATTTAGTTTATCCTATAGCATAAGAACGTGGGCTCGATGGATATGAAATGCAGTTTTGGGGCCAGGTTTGTGGTTTTCTGTGTCCTTGGATGGTTATGATTCCTCCCTCTCTTACCATATTTTCATACAGTTATGTCTTTGCAAGATTTTATTGCCAAGGAGTCTTTGCCTATGTGCTGAGACCACCTCTGATGCCATCTCAAGGTCCTACAAAGAGTTCTAATCTTGGTAGTAGAAAGATGGTAACCCTCCTCACAGCCCAGGCTGAGAATAACGAATAATCCTCTATTGACTAGAAAACAGCAAGGGTGAAAGGAGACTGAGGCAGATGGAGATCTTTTGAGTGAGGGTGAAGTGAGAAGGATGTAGCTTCTCTCAAAGGCAAATTCTTCATCGAAGCTTGTGGTGAATGTCCCGACTCTTGATTTAATAATAAAGCCATGATCCTTATTACAATTATCATCATCCAGTGCTTGTGGAGAGCTTTCAGCTTTGCAATTCTCTGTCCTGGAATCATTTCCAAGTTCCAGCTTAAACTGGACTTTTTGCAGGAAACCTTCATCATCTCTCACTCTTGAAAATGGCTCCTCTCTGATTATTTGCTATCACAACCCCATGTTTCACTTTCTTCACAGTACTTATTTCTACCTGACATTATCATATGCATCTTTTGCTTACTTATTTGTTATAATCCCTCCTCTAACCCGGTCCATAAATCTCTTGATAGCAGGGATCTGTCTGCAGGAACAGGGAAGGGCATGTGGAAGAAATCCACATTTGCCAAGTGCTGGGCTGAGGCCATCGCTGAGTGCTGGCTGTTGGTCGTAATTCAGTGACTAAGATCCAGCCCTCAGCCACCAATGGAAGTATGTTATTATTAGCCCTGGAGATTCACTGAGGCCGGTGAACTTGCTTGAGTTTCCACAGATAGCAAGAGACAGAGGCTTGATTTGCACTGACGAGTCTGATCCCTGCCCCTGCCCCTTCAGCCTCTTTGCAGTCTCACATTACCCCTTCATTTCTAAAGAAGGAAGCTCCTTGGCCTTTCTGTCTCCCAGGTAAGTGGCCAGATCCTGACCCACCTGTCTGGTTTTGCAAAAGTCTAAACCCTTTGTTAGCTGTGGCTTTTTTTCTTCAGAGCTTACATTGCATTAAATGGTTAAAAAAAAAAAAGGACATGTCATTAAACTCTTCAATAATGGAGTCACTTTAATATTGGGAAATTCTGCCACAGGATAATGCTTTTTGGCACGATCGTGCTTTAGCAGGAAGCCTGCAGTGGAGAAGGTATGTGGGGGAGAATGAGGGGGCATCTGTTTGTCTTCAGTTCTTCTGACAGCTCAGATGGTTTGTTTATGTCAATGTTCCCAAGGATGGTAACCATGATTTCACAAAAGGGTCAAAGCCCATCAAACCCTTTTCGCCTGCTCTGATCCCACCCCCAACCCTTCTCTCCTGCCTCCTTGTCCCTTCTAAATTAAATCACATTCCATTGCCTTTTATTAAAGAATGTCTGGACAAAATACTCTTCCACACACTCCTTGCTTAAGGCAAAGTAATTGGAACAGATAGATAGTGCT
Organism: Tarsius wallacei; assembly: GCA_963574415.1. NCBI lineage: Eukaryota > Metazoa > Chordata > Mammalia > Primates > Tarsiidae > Tarsius > Tarsius wallacei. The sequence continues at coordinate 34,639 of CAUYQG010044070.1, read as the reverse complement.
ACTGGCCATGAGCCACCAACTAATTGCTTTATGCCCGACTCCCCTCGCCATGGGCACACCCAGCATTGACAAATCCATGGCTGTTTCCCAATTTTTGAGGTTTCAAAAACAATTGGTGCAATATTAATTGAGGAGGGAGAGACAGAGACAGGAGTGGGGGAAAATGAGTTCTCTGTAGTCACTGGCACCTTCTACCTGGTCTATTTAATCTGCTGTTATTTTGATGGTGGATATCTGGTTTTTTAATTTCCTGTAATCCAGCGAGGAATGTTGTTCTAAGGACATCTGTGGTCTCTGCTTCTTCATGTTCCAAAAATCTTAACAGAGATGTTTTGTCAATGACTGGATATTTCATTAGAAATCCAAAGATTCCCATTAACTTGAATTATTTTCATAGCTCTGATCAACTTTTAGGTTAATAATTCATGATATTTAATAACCTGTTCAGATCATCACCAAAATTATTGATTTAATAACATTTAGTCATTAATAATGAAAAAAGAGAAGGAGTGATTTTTCTTATCAGTTATGTCAATTTATTCCTTATTGCCTTCTCAGGGAGCACCAATCATCATAAGAACTTTTAGTATCCCATCATTCTTCTTGGTAGAAACCGGGAAAATGTTCTGCATTTTAAAATGTATGTTTTCTCGAGGTTTGAAGAATACAATGAGGGCATCTGTTTGATCCAACCACTCTTGATTTTACAACTTTCTTCTAAGAGTTTGTAGAAACCACAGCCCCATTCGTCAGACATTCTCTAACCCATTTCACTTGGCTGTCTTCCTCTTTTTTCATTATCCTTTATTGAATCATAATGTAATCACCTCTTGTGTTTCTTTGCTAATATACTTTGTAATTTGAAACAAGAATTGAGCTGAAAAATTCATCATCAATTTGTTTTGGCAACCTGGAGTTTCAAATAGTTTTCCTATAGAGGTCATATCCGTGATGAGGTTGAAATAAGCATTTCATCTTATATGAACAAAGAAGTAAGAATCAAATCTATGAAGCAGATCCATGGATATTGATTACTATTTTGAAATGGTTACATTTTATTTTCAGCTTTAAAATAACTTCTTTTGGAGCCTCATTTGAAAGTTGCCCTCATTGTGGGAATATCCCTCTGAGAGGACTTCTATTTTGCAGTAATAAATAACTAATTCTTTTGGTTGGTTTCCAAGAAGAACCTACTTCCTCCCAAATTCTTTTCAATACCTAATGGTGTTATGGCGAGTTTCCAGTACCTAACCTTCCAGGCAATGAGAAATTACCCTTTAGAATTGTATTTTGATGGGAACTGATTTCCTATATTGGGTAAATAATGGACAATGTGTGTGCAGCTTTAGTCAAGAAACATCATCAGAATTCCCCCACCTGAGACTCTATCCACACGTGCCAATGCATCTGCAGGAAAAAGTGCCCGGAGTGGGGTGAGAGTGGGGAGCCATTGTGTCTACACAATGCCAGAACATTTATATATGTGCAAACTTTCAATTTATTCTATTTTTCACTTTTTGTCACATAGACCCAGCTTGAATTTTGAGACAGAGACAGAGAAGGAGAGAGAAAGAGAGAGAGAGAGAGAGAGAGAGAGAATATGACTTCGGTTTTGAGTTGAGCAGTTTATGTATTTTAGGATAGGGCATAATTTTTCAAACTGTAGATCAAGACTCATTAGTGCAATCAGTTGGATAATAACCAGAATTTTAAAAAATAGAATATATCTGACTATATATGTATAATATGTATATGCATGCATGTAGCAGTGGAAGTAATATTGTTTCAATAGTTGTTTCTTTACACATATAAACACATGTGTACTATGTCATAATATCAAACATGTTTCTTACTGTGAGTCAATTACAAAAAAAAAAAGTTCAAAATCACTGGTGTAGATACCAGTTTCCATATGAATAGAAAGAAGTAACATAACAATAGCTGTGACACAAGAATTATGACTCCCAAGTATATTAGAAAATGTAACACTTTTGTTGGTTTGATTTGTATGTACCTGAGCAAAACCAGGTATCACTGGATCCTGCCTCTCTCTTTTATTTCTCAAATGTTCAGCAGACATCAAAGTCCCAGGGGTTTCTAAGAAAGAGACCTCTAATGACATGTTTAAGGGAGAGTTCATAGGGGGCCCTTTCTCAAAATTAAAGTATACCAAGTGCCTACTACATATTCACACATTTTTTGTTTTTATTTAGGACAGACATAAGGTCATACAGAAGCCAAGAATAAGTTGTTTTGGGGAAGAACATTTTGTCCAAGCAGAGAGAGAACTTCAGCTTGGTTTTGAAACAGGAATGGCAGTATACAATAACTTAAGTTACCAATGCACTTAATCACTTTGTTAAAAATCACCTCACTTCTTCATTCTACCACTGATAATCCCAGGCTCAAGGGTGAATTGACCTGACCTCTAGAAGTGTGTGCAGGAAATTTGACCCTCCCTCCTCAGTCCCAGTGAATATATGCTGTTTATACTAAGATAGTGGTCCTCAGTGTCATGGCCTTTCAGGCTCAAATTTTGATGTTCCATGATGAATCCAGCTTTTGCCACCTGGATTTTAATATTCATTGTTAACTTGAGGAGCTGACACAGGTGAGACAAGATTTCATTACAAGCCTTTTTGAACTTACACCAGTTATAGGAATGAAGAAATAGATTTCACCCAAGAACATTTTTAATGTTATGTCAGAGCCCAATTGATCTGATGGACTTTTAATGACTTCACTGATAATAAGAGAGATCATGACTTAGACCTGCTTCAGCCAGTGTGGAAAGGTTGATGGTAATTTGCATGGTCTGATGAGATCTGAAGTGGAAGGAAATGGACTTCTGAGTTCAAAGACATTGTGCTCCACAGAGGTGCCATGATCCGCAGCTGTTGGGATGTTGACCATTGGGCACACATGCCATTAGTTAATTCTACTTGTCTCAAGTCATCTGAGCACGTCCGCAGAAGTTATAGCCTATGGAGAAAGCATCTGGGCCGGGGGTGGGAGGGAGGTGGGAGGGCTGGAGTCACCCACCCTCAGAGTCCAGAAGACCTGAAAGAATACTGAAGAAAGGAGGGGTGAAGAAAGAGGAAGAAAGTTTCCCCACTGTTAAAGACCACTTAGACTGCTTAAGAGCCCTACAAGCAATCCACAGAAAGTACTATTCACTTGCATTTTAAGCAAATAGGAGGTTTAGCGGGACATTATCACCTGGAGAGCACAGTAATGGGTAATTGAGTAGGGAAAGGGACTGTGCTTTTCTGATTAATATTTACCAAAGTCTTTGTGTGTTTTTCCTCAAATGTTAACTTCGAGACAGATCGGATTGAACAAAAAGGACACTGTGGATTGAAATATGGTATTGTGCCCATCAAATTCTGTCTCCTCTCCGCTTGGCATATGATGAATACCATTCTTTAATAGCAAACTGGTGTTCGGGAACAACTTATTACGGAGGCTAAGAGGAAGCCAAGAGTGAAGGAATGCCCGACTGGCAGCGATCAATCACCCCCTTCTAAAGATGAACTGATCCTTCTTTTTTTAAAGTAACAGTTCATGTGAAGGCCTCCAACATAAATATGCAAAGCATCGAAGCAATTACATTTGCCTGGTCCTGTTAATGTTTCCACGCATGTTTGGGGAGAGGATGACGCCCACCCGTTCCCAGTAGAGTTTTCTTCCAGGAGAATGAAGCCGAGGCTCTTCTCCAGAGAAGGGTTCCTATTAAATGGAGGTTAATTATTGGCACCAGCAGAATAATAATATCCTAATGCCAAAGGACAAAGTCACATTTGGTTAAAGATTTCTTCATTCTGAGATGCAGTATTCAAAGGAGAGTCACTCCAGGAAGAGTCAGTTAATGAAGTAGTGGCTGGGGACTAAAGAAGGACATGAGATTCCATCCTCAGGGCCATGACTTCCCCAGACCCAGACCCCTTTTGCGACCACACAAAACTTGCATTGCCCTTTTTACTTTACCTCTGACCTTCTCATTCCTTGCTCAAAAACCTTTAAAGCAGGGTTTCTCCACTTCTGCCACCTCAGCCCTATTGACGTTTGGGGCAGGATAATTTTCTGTTGAGGGGCTGACCTGTGCATTGTGTGATGTTCAGCAGCATCCCTGGCCTCTGACCACCAGTTGCCAGTAGCATCCCCCTCCCCAGCTGTGATAATCAAAATGTTTTCAGACAATCCCAAATGTCCCCTGGGAGGCAAAAATCACCCCCTGTCAGGAACTATGACTTTAAAGACAATTTGGTGCCTATAGAAAAGTTCAGTCTCATATGGACTTTGCAGCAACTCGGATGGATTTAGAGTCTATCATACTCAGTGATCTATCACAGAAACAAAGAACTCAGTATCCCATGTTCTCACTCATAAGCAGACCCTGAACATTTACCATAATACTATAAGAAAGGGATTGGCAGTAGCAGGATCCTGCCAGGAATGTGGAGGTGGGGGACACAATATCAATAAGGGTAACTGATTTCAAACCAGGTTGAGTGGGGACCAAAGGGAGTCCCACATTTTACCTGTACATTGACCACTTATATACCTAATTCTGCATTGTACCCCACATCTTTAAAAATAAAATAAAGTAAAAAATAAAAGTTCAGTCTTGACCTGGCACAGCAGCTTAATTCTGTAATCCCAGCACTTTGGGAGACCAAGGCAGAAGGATAGCCTGAGAACAGCCTGGGCCACATAGCAAGACCCCATCTCTACAAAAAATTGAAAAATGGTGGCACATGCCTATAGTCCCAGCTACTCAAGAGACTGGGATGGAAGGATCACCTGAACCCAGAAGGTTGAGGCTGTGGTGGATCATGATGATGCCACTGCACTCCAGCCTGGGTGATGGCACGAACTCCAACTCAAAAAGTAAAATGTTCAGTCTTCCCCAAGTACCCAAGGGCTTTAATCTAATCTCCTTTGACCATTCATTTATCATCTAGTGATATTATCCCACAGTGTTCTCTCTTTTTTATGTTTTATTTTTAATTAACAAATAATCATTGCATATATTCATAAATTGATAAATGAATGCAGTGTGATGATTTGAGATATGTACATTGTGGAAGGATCACATCAGGACATTTAGCATATCTGTTACTTCAAATATGTATTATTTCTTTGTGATAAGAGCACTTAAAATCTTCTTTTAGCTATTTTGAAATATGCAACGTGTTGGCACTAACTGTAGTCAGCTTGCTGTACAATAGGACTCCAGAACTTATTCCGCCTGTCTAGCTATAACTTTGTACCCATTGGCCAGCGTCTCCCAATCCTCCCACCCCAGCCTCCAGTAATCACCTTTTTACTCTCTACTTTCATGAATTTGGCTTTTTTAGATTTCACATATGAGTGAGGCTACACTATATGTGTCTCTGTGGACCTGGCTTATTTCACTTAACATGAGTCATGTCCTTTGGAACCTTCTCACACTTTGTGAAATGCCCCATTCTCTGCCTGTGTCTTTCCTGTTGCTGTTCCTTTTTGGGCCCAGTTCCCTGCCATGTCCCTAGTCCTTAGAACAAGCTCTGGAACACAGTCACTCCAGTGACCGAGCCTCTTCCCCAAGATCTCCATCCGCCCAAATTTACTCTTCCTTTAACACCAAACGCCAGTAGGTTCCTTTGTGGAAGCCTTAGAGTCTACCATAGTGGTTGAGAACTTGAAGTCTGAAGTGATACGGGGCTCGATTCCTTCTCCTCCACATGCTAGCCATGTGACCCACAGGATATGTCAACTGCTCTGTGCCTCGGTTTCCTCATCTGTAAAGCAGATATCATGGTGGAGCTTGCCTCATAGGGCATTGGGAAATTAAGTGAAAAAAGCACCCAACATGTAACAACTACAACATTGCCTTTGTTCACTGTTTTTAGTGCCTCCTACCCTGAAGGTGGCCTCCTCCTTCTCTGCCGACTTGACTTTCACATCAGTCTCCACTTTTCTTGCAGCATACTTTCATAGACTATATTTCTGAACCAAAATCAGGGCACACTGTGTGACAGCCCCAAGACAAAGCACCAGAGTTCTGAAATATAAGCAGCCCCAAAACCTGGATTAATAGTTACTGTAATTATAGTTCATGCCCACGTGCACATGTGTGTGTGCATGCGCATGCACATGCATGCTTGTGCACACATGAGCACTGCACATATTTTTCCAAGGGATCACAGATGGGGGACCACCTCTCCATCTCTGTTCCAAGCGCAGAGGTAGAGTAGAGAGTGTGTAGGAAGCCCCCATGGAATGTTTATTGATTTGAATTCTTCTCATTTGATAAGAGGAGAGTCTCTTTCAGAAACTCCTCTTTCTTCTGACTCCCTCAGTTCTTCAGTTAAAAAAAAAAGGTGGTTTTGCAAACAGTAATTTCTCAAAGCCAGGCCCTCCACCTCTTACCGAGACAATTAAGGATAAGATTGGGTATTCGTCAGAACGTGTACTACAACGTTTTGTAGTAATACAATCTGTGGTCCATCTGGGGAGCTTGATGAAAATGTGGATTTCAGCTAGTGCAGTGGCTCGTGCCTGTAAGCCCAGCAATAAGGGAAGCTGAGGCAGGAGGATTGCTTGAGGCCAGGAGTTTGCAACTACCCTGGGCAATATAGTGAGACCTCGTCTCTACAAAAAAAAAAAAATCAAAAAATTAGCTGAGCATGGTCACTCATACCTGTTGGCCCAGCTATTTGGAAGGCTGAGGTGGGAAGATCACTTGAGCCCAGGAGATAAGCCTGTGGTGAGCCATGATTATACCACTGCACTCCAACCTAAGCGACAGAGTACGACTCTGACTTTTAAAAAAAAGTGAATTTCTAAACTTCAGCTTACATTTACCAACTTAGAATTTCTGATGGTGTGACCCGAACATCTGAATCTTTAAATGGATCCCAACTCATGTTTACACTCACTTGTTTTGAGAACCACAAGTTCAGGGGAAAAGCAGCAAAAAGTATAGAGGCTCTTTAGTATTACAGAGCCTTGGAGAGTCTGAGCTTGAAAATGCTGCCATTTTTATGAGGGAGTGAGAATTATTTCTCCTTGTGCTTTCTGGATAATGTAAATTATGCACATGGAGGGATTTTCTTTTTTAAATGAAAGGGTTGTATTTTTATTCCACATTCCACAACTCTTAAAAAACAGGCTACCCTGAGGGGGAGAACTAGGTTTTTACAATCCTGGCTGGAAGAGGGCATGTGTTAGACTCAAAACAAAAGGCAGCACGGCAAGCTCTGAGAACCATTTGTGAATATCAAGAGTGCAGACTAGGACTTCAGAGCATCCCTCTTGGGAGGCCTCCATTACCAGGTGTACCCAAAAGGATTCCATATGACTTCAATATTCTGGTGGGGTTGGATGCATACTTGAGCATAACCCAAAGAGATGAAATAATCCACCCTTGGTTTATTTCTAGATGATGAATCTCTCCTCAATATCCAAGACCTGTTTTATGATTAATTTGAGCTTTCCCACAACCAAGAATCTGCTTTGTATCCCAAGAGTAACAGAGCCCCACATCCAATGTGATTTATGTCACAGACAAAAGCAACAAGGCTGCTGAGTCTCTTCCTTAACTTCCCTCTTCGCCAACAATGTCATGCCATTAATTTATTTCTCTTCTTTCCCTGCAGTTTCTGAAGAGTACACAACTCTCTCTTCTGCCACCCTACCCCCCACAATGACTTGTGACATTTATTTGGATTTTTTTGTTATCTCTTTTCAACTGGAGGCATTCCACATGGACCTCTTAAATTCCCACCATCTCTTTGCTTGACTTTTCCTCTCACCATACAAACATTCTCAAATCTCTCTTTTTAATCAACACATGTATAAATAACCAAAATACACAAGTGTACGTTCATGCCTCTGTGTCCTCATTTTAAAATTGGCTTAAATATAGGGCTTACCTCATAGAGTTTCGCAAGGATGCAACGAGTTAGAGCCAAAGCCCTTAGAAGGCCGTTGGCCCACAGGAAGTGCTCACCTACTGTTAACTAGCAATTTCATGAGAGTGGCTATCTGTCTCAATTACCTATCATCTGTCCTTGTATCTGCCCATCTCTGGACCTATGTTTCTGTGTCAAGTCACCCTCACCAATCTCTTATCCTTCATTGCCAACTTGTTTTGGAAGAGCCTTTCTCATGTTCTCCCTGAAACACCCCACCTCCTACTCACCGCCATCTCTTGCCATTTGTCCTTGGCCAACCCCAGCTGGCCTCTGAGGATGTAACACATCATCCATCCAGCAACCGATCTTCCAAGCTCATTCCTCCCCAAGGTACTGCAGCATTGTACATAGCATTTTGATTCGGCCTTTGTTTTATCTTCAGATTTGCAATGGAGCTTTACTGGCATTTTCCCTTTTAAAAAACTCGTTCTCTGATTGTGGGTGTGGGTGTGGCTGCTGTTGTTTCCCTGATTATGATAGAAACAGAAGCTCATCGTCCTAGACATTCTCTCCTGACCTACTTTGTGAGAATTGGAGTGATTCTCCTCCCCATGCTCTGTGGCTACACTTTTCGTCTGATCTTCCTCAAATGATCCAATGAATGTCATGGTTCCCTAGGACTCTGTCCATCCTGGGTTCTCATCTCAATGCATCTCATCTCCTCTTTAGGCCTAGACATCTCAAAACAGCAACAGACAAGAAGGACCTGGCCCACAGAAATATCTGTTAGAGCTTCACAATACTTTTTTGAAAATAGTTTCTCATTTCCATCTTTCACCTACAAATTTTTTATTTCTGGCTTCTTTTAAAAATTAGGGCATTTTATGATGCGAGATCTGTGTTTTCGTGTGATCCCGGCTACCGGGAGCCAGTGTGTAGTGATTTCTTAGCCAGGGAGTCTTCAAGTCCTTACAACCCTCTGAACTTGATTCTGTTCACTGCCTGGCCCCTCCAGGCAGCTGAGGTTGCCACGCCTATTGTGCCAGGCCTAAATGAGTCATGACTCCACAAAACTAAGAGAGCCAAATTGGTATTTTTCATTCCACCCAGGTCCTCATGCCGCAGCCAAATTTTCATACACATCCAGTTAATCCCATACTTGCCCTGGCCCTTGCATGCCGTTCATACTCACTGCAGTTCTGTTCTTCTCTATCCTTTGTAGCATGACCTTCAGAGCTCAATGTTCCATCTGAGAGAGTGTTTGGATCTGGAATTCTAAAACAAAACCAAAAAAAATTATATTAAGTATTGCTACTTGGAGGCAGGCTAGTTAAGAATCACTGTTCTCTAAGAAGGATATAGTTACATAATAAATTTAAGAAGAGATGTTATCAACAAGGAAGGTGGGTCAACATCTGTTGGAGCAGTTGGGATATGAGATCAAGAGCACTGGAAATATGGCGGTGAGGTGTAGAAATTGAGAGCATAGGGAACCCAACAGCCACTGCAGAGTCAAGTTGAGAGGCAGACAATGTTAAAATGAAATTAAAAATTAAAATAAAACAGATGCAAGACCTAAAATAAAGCTGCAAAAAGAGAGTGTGGGTTGGCGGTGCCACCAATACATGGATGGGGGCAGAGACTTGGGGAGATGTTGATTGTTCTGGAAGATGACGCTCTGTCCCATTTTTGGTATATTGAGTCAGATGCCATGGATTTCTAAATAGAAATGTTCCATACAGTTGAAGGTAAGAGATGCCATGGAGAATAGAAAGGTAGATCTGAGTTGCCATTTCAGAAGCCACCTACCTACCTGTGGTTTTCAAAAAGCTCTCCTTGAAAAGATGATGGGGAAGAAGAAGGAGATCCAGAAAGAGTCAAGAGAGAAGTATGAGGACAATCAGTAAAGTTTGGCATTCAAAATAATAGTTTAATATAAAAGAAAATTGTCCAGTAGGTCAACTGAGCAAGGAAAACTATACCTGCATTATATATATATATGAGACTATTGAATTTGGCCAAAAGATCATTCGTTCAGGCAATGAACACATACTAAACATCTATTGTTTGCCAAAAAGTATGCTAGGAAGGGCAGTTCATCACAGAAATGATATCCATCAGTAGAGGCTAGGTTTTTCTACAAAACTCTTCCAAATCTTTATGGCATAAAATAGCAAAAGTTTATTTCTTGCTCATACAAGGGGCTCTGATCCCTGTCATTCTCGTTCTGGGCCCAGATTGATAAAGCAGCTACCATTTGAAACTTGAAACTTGCCATCGGAAAGAACATAGGAATCAGCTCTTAAATCTCCTTCTGGAATGTGAAAATAAGTCAAGTGGCCACATGTACTTCAAGGGGTCATCAAGGTGGAATTCTAGCACATCTTCAGGGAAAAGAGTTGGGGCATCTGTGTATACCCTTGGTGACTACTCCAGGGATGTTTTTAAGAAAGAGGAGAAGAAATTGACAGCCTTAAATATTTACATTTTATTTACTTAATCCAAGGTCAACTAGAGGGGCCCAGTTCAAAATGAAAACTCGGGGCCCAAGTTTGGGCAGGAAGGTCAATTTTCCCTTTTCTTAGGCCCACTACCCCAACTTCCCCAATTCATGGTGGCCAGATAACCCCCAAGATTGTAATGTCCACACCTGGAGGTACTTACTTATTACAGGCAGGGATGGACAAGAGGTCTCCACCAACCGGGCTTGCCCCATTCTAAGACACTTCAGGGAATGCTTCTGACTCTGGCCCTCTCCCCACCCATTCCCAGGCCCTCACCAGGAACTGAGAACAATGGCAGAAGATGGGCCTACCCCCATTTACCCGGGCAAAGGGTGGCAACAGGAGCAGGGCAGGGGCAGGGGGAAGAACCCAGGTGGGCCCCAGGTCAACAGAGGGCAAGAGGCAGCAACTGAGAACCTTGCCTAGAAAGGGCAGAGGGGGTGGAAGCACACAGGAGCCAAGGCTCCAGCTCTTGCCCTGTTTCCTGTTGGAATTTATGTAACAAAACACAAATGTGCAGACAAAATTATTGAGAATTTCTTCAAGACAGTGACCACAGAGCCCCTTTTGAGAGCAGGACTCTGTGCAGCTGAATCGCCCTAAATCCATTAATGCCTTGGTTTTGACTGAAAGGGCATCTTCCCCTTCCATGGTTTCACATGTCTCTTCTACTTTTTCTATCTTTCATTCCAATTGCCCTTGAGATCATATTCAGATTAGGGATCGTCCTAATAGGAAACCTATTTTTGATATTAACGTAAATCTTCATCTCCTGGGATTACATGAACAGGCTTGAAAATAAACTACTATTTTTTAATAGTCTTTGTACAAGATATCGGATACATTTGGGCCTGAAAAGGGGACAGAGTAAGGGTGGAAGACACAAATAAACTTTGCAAGTCCCCTAGTTTGCAAGTTCCAGATTTATGCAAAACCTAGGCATATCACCCATGGCTTGCTGTGAGATTGCATGTCTGATAACCCTCAGATTCCCTCTTTGCCAGAGAGGCAGTCTGTGGTGGAAGTCAGGTGTCAGGGAAATAGAAATAGGTGGTCTTAATGTGCTCTCTGGTGTTATATCTGTCTGTAGAGAATATAGCTTACAACAGATTAGCAGACTTGACATACACTGAGAACGCAGTAAGAGTGATGCGTCTTGACGTTATCAGCAATTCCTGGAGGGGGATTTTCTTCCTTTTTTTTCTTTTCTTTCTTTCCAGAATTTGTTGATTTGTTCCCCTATATACTTGGTGATTCTTTATCCCACTGCTGTTGATGTCCCTGAGATAGTTTTGCATATTTAACCATATTAAATCCACTTATTTATTGTTTGTTTATCTCTCTTTGGTGTATTGAATATTTATTTATAAGCCACTCATGTATCTAAAATTTACCTGATTGCTGCCTGCCTGTTCTGTTTGCTGGCACATGTCCGACTGGGCTGTGCATATATTTGCTACAAGCAGATAATATGAGTCTTTTGGTAAATATCACTGTTTAGAAGTCCTAAAGAGAGGTTCAGAATATCTAAGAAGCAAATCAAACATTCTTCTGTAGCAGAATGTGCCCTAATACCCAGAGTGTCATAGAGTTAACTTCGAGTGTGTATTTGAATAATGACAGAACCTGGCAGTCCTTAAGAGTAGGTTAATTCCCTCTAGTGTGTGCTTTCAATACCCTAGGCTTCTCCTTTTATCACAAATTAGTAAGTATAAGGGTTTGATATAAGACTGCTTTCCCCAGCAGTGTCTGAATTCCATAAAGAGATCCAGGCGTGTAGGGATTATCTGGTTTTCACTCAGCACTGGCTCTTTGACACCTAACTCAATGCATGGTCCACAAAAAATATCCCTATAGGCTGGGCATAATGGTTTACATTTGTAATCCCAGCACTTTGGGAGGCTGAGGTAGGAGGATTGCTTGAGCCCAGGAATTTGAGTTTTTAGTGAGCTATGATCACACTGCTACACTCCAGCCTGGGTGACAAAGTTGAACTCTGTCTCTAAAAAAAAGAAAAAGGAAAGGGTTCGTGCACATTTCTTGAGTGGACAATGGTTGTTTGGTTCCCATTCTGACCAATTTATGCCTGGGATCATTCAAAGGTATATGTGGTCCATGGACAGATATGCACAAAACATCCAATAGTAAGACCGTCTTAGATGGGTGCTCAGATGCTGGACTTGGGAGTCAGACACACCAGTGTTCCTACCTGGCCTTCAGCCTAAGTAGCTGTCAAGCCTTGGACATATCACAGAAAGTGCCTAAACTCCACATTACCTATCTAATAGAAATAGTACTGGCACCCCTGTCAAGGAAGAAATGAGATGATCGGTGCAAGCTATAGCATATACAGCAAACAGTAAATAGTAGCTACAACGACTATTTCCACTGCAATCTAATCCAATTACACTTGTTGAGCAATTCTATCAGCAAGTTAAAAATCTGGGATACAAAATGGACATCTCAGTGTAAACTTGTTGGTGTGCTGACTCTATGACCTCTTTTCTCTTCAAGGTCTTCTCCAGATAACTTCTCATGCCCAGACAGAGACAGTCACTGGAGTTTACACACAACTCTCATTTTTACTAAAAATCCCCCAGAGAGGAGGTAGCAAAAGAGTGATGTGATTATTTGGGCCTTCTGCTTAAATTATTTTATGCCTGGGGTATGTATTTATTTGCCTCCAGCAAATTCAGAAGCAGAAACAATGTATATGTGTACTAAATAAGAGTTGCCAATGTCTTAAAATTGTGTCCAGCAATTCTGAGGACGGATCTGAGAGGCAGGAAGGAGCCTGGGTTGGGTCTTACACACTAAGGTGTCTTCCTTGCACATGGGAATATGAATTCTCAACAGTTGTCCCGAGATGGGGTGTCTTTGCAGGGGTCAACTCTTATGCATTTGGGCATCCTGCTGCCTCACGTCTCATTTATTCATTCAACAGATACTTATTGAAGCCCTTCTATGTTGAGTGTTGTACTACATGTGGAGATATGAGCAAGGTGTTTGCCCTAGTGGATTATCCTTTCTAGAACAGAGGGAGACAACAAATATATTATCTAATTTTAGGTACCATTTGGTGGCATGACAGAACACAAGCAATGCAGGGCAAAGAATTTGCAGATGATAGTGGTGGGGAGGGGGTAGGTGTCCTAATTAGGTCATCAGGAAAGGGATATTTGAGCAGAATGAAGTGAAGGGATGGGTCAGGAAGGAAGGAGGGGAAGCATATTCCAGGCAGAAAAGAAGCCGGGGCAAAGGTCGCAGTGGAGAGATGAGCTCTAAGGGGAGGAAGCAGGAGAGGGGACCAAAGAGGAAAGGGGGCACAGAGGCAGGATCTTGGGGATCCAAATCAAGATGAAGGGGTTTGCAGTGAATAAAAGAACAACAAAGGCAGAGATGGATGGAATATGTGGGAGTGGATAAGGGATTCACTCCAGCAATGGGGAAGCCAGTGGGCTGCTGAGGTTGTAGTCAAGGAAACCAGGCGATTCAAGACAGGTGTGATGGTGGGATCTGCCTCGTGCTGTGTTCTTCCTCTTCTGCATCCCAGCTCACTCTGCAACCTTTCTGAGTCTCAGTTTCCTCATCTGCAAAATGGAGATGATGATACATACCTTTAATGGTTCTCATCAGAATGAGGGGCTCTAGGTGTATCGATAAACTGTCACTACCAATAAGTTGCATTGCATCATATTATATTATTATTATTGTAAAGGTGCATTTTTGCAAAATGGTGAAAGGCAAATGCACATTTAGGGAGGGGCAGAAACCGCCCTAGTGTTGGTCTGTGTGCTGTCCTTGTCTTTCTTCCACGAGCAAATCAATTGGGTAGAACAGACACCTGCCTTATAAAACCTGGGGGTCCCTTTCTCGACATAAATCTCTTTGAGGTGAGGATGTTGATGACCTCTCACAAACCACTTCTCTGGGTGTCCCAGCACCTTCCTCACTCTCCTCACTACAGTCTCACATGTTCTCTCTCGGATCCTTAACTGCCCCAGGCTCCTACTCCTGCCCCACCTGATGGCCAGTGCCCAAGCTATTTGCTGAACTGGTTTCAAAGCATCTGCACAATTTTAGGAGAAATCGACCACTTAGGACAGTGTGAGAAGCGCCCGCTGCAGCTGTAGAGGTCGGGGTTCTCTTGAGCCTCTCTCCGTAGCCTGGACCCCCACCCATCCCCTAATTTCTCCCAGTTGACCCCTACTTATTCATGATACCATGACTCAAATCCCATGTCCTCAGGGAACTTCCTCTGGAGTGAGCCAATCCCCTCTCAATATGCTCACCTGGATGGACTGTCTACCTTCTCTGTGTAGTACTTCTCACAGTTGCAATCTTATTTTTCTTCATGTGATTGTTTGACTGAAACCAATCTGCCCCACCAGAGGGGGAACTCCATCAGCTTGGGAGCCATGGCTGTTGTTTGTCGCTTTCTGGCCCTTATCATGTCTGAGCTTGGCAGTTTCTGGCTCAAAGTAGTCATGCCATGAATGTTTGTTGAATGAATCACTAACCTTCCAGGAAGTATCTATTTGTTTTATAGGTTCTTTAATAGATACAGTTTTGTTATTCTTAATCTTAGCAGGAGAAAGCCAATGAATCAGTATAAGACTGATTTCCATAATAGGGAAACCAAATCTGGCAATGAGATGGTGATCAATACACATTTGCTGGATGAATGAATTCATGGATGAATGAATATATTCAAAGCACAAAGAAATGCTGCTTTTGCCAAATGGTGTCTTTGAAGATAATTTATATATGGCTGGTATGGTGGTTCATGCCTGCAATCCTTACACTTTGGGAGACTGAGATGAGTGAGTCACTTGAGGCCAGGAGTTTGAGATCAACCTGAGCAACATAAAATTTTCTTTTTAAAAATAGCTGACGTGATGGTGCACACCTGTAGTCCCAGCTACTCAGCAGGAAGATCACTTGAGCCCAGGATTTTGAGTCTGCAGTGAGCTATGATCATACCACCACACTCTATCTAGCCTAGATGACAGAGTGAGAGACCCTGTCTCCAAAAAATCTTTTAAAATTATAATATATATAGGTACACCCATACATACACTTTTGTGCACATATCTGCCCCCCCTCCACACACACACACACACACACACACACACACACACACACACAGGTATTTAAAGTATCTTCAAGAAGAAAAATAAGTAAGAACTACTTCATGGTGAAGAGCTGAAGGTTGCTAGTTCTCTGTCTTCTGACATCTTTCCCTCTCCCTTCTACCTGTCTCAGGACAAGGAGGAGAAAGCTGAACCCTTTTGCGGTCCCAACCTGGGAGGTGGAGTCTCTGTCCACATCACTTTCCATTCTTGGCAGAGGAAGAGTAACCAAGTTTTCTGGCTCTGGCTGGAAAGCTGGGCTGTGACTTGAGACCCGGCTCCTGCTCTGGGGAGCCGTCAGCACCATGGCCAAGGCCACTGAGTCCTAGCCTTACATTGCATTTTTAGCATGTCGTCTTCAGTGCATTTTAGCATGTTGTTTTCTTTCCTTTTTTAAAACATTTTTTAAATTTTATTTTAAAGATGTGATGTACAATTCAGGATTAGGTATACAATTGGTCCTCCTACAGGTAAAGTTTAGGCCTCTCTTTGGTCTCCATGTTGCCTGGTTTGAGATCAGGTACCCTTATTGATACTATGTCCTCCCCAACCCCACCCTAGCAGTATCCCACTGCTGTCAATCCCTTTCTTATAGTATCATAGCATGTCATTTTCAATGCATTTTTTCTGGCTGCCAATGAGAAGGCTGATAATACAGCTGTATATATTTGCTAGCATCTTCTTCAGTTCAGGCTGTTGTAACAAGAATACCACGGACCCAGTGGCTAGCTCAACAAACATTTATTTCTCACAGTTCTGGAAGCTGGAAGTCTGAAATCAGGGTGCCAGCATTGTTGGTTCTGGTGAGGACAATCTTCCTAATTTACTCGTATGAGAGAGTGAGAGGGTGGTGATGGGTGGGAGCAGTGGGGAAAGAAGGAGAAAAGAGTGGGAAGGAGAGAGGGATGGGGAGAGGGAGGGAGGGAGAGAGAGAGAGAATGCTCTTTCAAGTCTCTTCTGATAAGGGCACTAATCTCATCATAAGGACGCCATTTTTATGACATAATTACATTCCAAAGGCCCTACCTCCTGCCACCATCCCATTGGGTGTTAAGGAGATGACACATGAATTTTGAGTGGACATAAACATGCAGTTCTTAACACCTAGTAAGCTCCATATGGAGGTTTCTGGCCAATATCATCAGTTGCATGCACATGAGCAACATGAGTCATGTTTTTCTTACCAAGGACAACTTGGAGTTCACTAAAATAATTTGGGTCTTTCTTCCATTTAACCACAAATTGTCAAGCACCCACAATGTGTCAGGCTCTGTTCTGGGCACTGGTAATTTTAGAAATGAAGATAGACAAAAGCTTACTTTCTAGTGAGGTGGTCAGACAATAGGTGAATGTATGAGATCATCAGCTAGTGCCATGAACTACCAAGCACATAAGGGTTATGTGTTAGAGAAGAATGCTGGGAAAAGGAAACTGTTTCAGACTGAGCAAAGAACAAGTGAAAAGGGAATGCCAGCCATGCAAATATTTAGGAGAAAAGTGTTTCCTGAAGAGGGAGTAGCATGTGCAAAGGTCCTGAGGCTTAGCTAATGGCGTTGATCAGTCATCTGGGAGTAAAGACTCATAAGCCATTTGTTAAAGACATAATCATGGCAAAAAAAACAAGTGCATTCTCTTGCTTGGCTTCCAGATTGTTCTTTGTTCTTATCTTTTGACCAAGCAGCAGGCAAATTCAGTATGTTTCTCTCCGTTTATTCCAATGTCATTCCAAGATGTCCCTCAATCCACCTGTCTCTCCATTACTTCTAGCTGAAATGGCAGCCAGATGTAACATGTCAGAAGTGAGTATTTTCATAAAGACATGTCACAGGCATGTTACTGTTCGCCACATGGTGGAGTGACAGAATTATCCCTCCTTTATTGCTTAGGAGAAGCATGGAATCATGCAGTAACGGGTTTTGCTCTTGATCACAACGGCTTGATCAGCACGCTTAGAGGATGATGACCTGGTGCTTTCATGAGGTGAAATAAATACCCAGATAGAAAGGTCAAATACCTTTGAGGGCTTGAGCTCTGCGCATAAGTGCTTCTTATGAAGCAGCACTTGGGTAGCTTGGGGAGTAATGGTAAAGATGTTTGGGAGAAACAAATGAACTTAAATGTTAAGAGGGTAGGTGGGATGGTTTTTTTAAAAAAAGAGTTGAAATATGACCAAAAAGAAAGAGAGAGAGTGTCCAGTGCCTAGAAGCAAAGCCTGAGGCAGGGATTAGGACGCAGGTGATTTATTGAAGGAGAAGTCTCAGAAATACCTGTAAGAGAGTGTGGGAAGCAGGACAGGGCCAGGGAAGGAGCTCGGGGTGGGGGTAGGAGGACTGTGGTCTCACGTAAAATCTACAAACTTTGATCTGAACCACAGGCAAAGGGTTCTAAGGCATAAACTCCTGTTTGTTCTTCCTTGAGCCAAGGGGGGTGGACTTGTGTATCCCAATATCAGTCAATCATTGGGTATTGACATCAGGGAGGTGCCTTCACCTCCCAGCTGAGATGGCTTTTGTCAGCCTCTGGGGGCAATTTCTTAGAGGTAGGCAGCTGTGGGCAGCCAGTAGACACCACTCACATTACCAATGGGACAGCTGTGCCAGAAGGGGCATCTTGGTGTTGTACCCATCAGGTCTCCTGCACCTCAACAAGAGACATATCTTTCCACAAAAGAAAATGCATGCATGCATTTCATTATTAATTCAGTAATTCAGTAAGTGTTTATTGAGCATCTGCTATGTGCCAGAAATGGGTGTTACATCAATGACCAAAATGGAACCATTGCCAGTTGTCATCATACTGAAGCAAATAGGGAAGAGAAACAACTCAACCAGACAGTGGAAGACATGATGATAAGCGTTAGGTAGGAGAGGCCAAGTTCTGTGGGAGCTCTTCTTAGGAGTCTTCAGAGCAGCCCAGGGGATAGTCTAGAGCTGTGCTGCCCAATAAGGTGGCAATGTGCCCATAAGACCATTGAACACGGGAGACGCAGCTAATCTCAATGAAGATGTACCGTACAGATAAAACATAACATACCTGAAAATTTCAAGATGTAGCATGGGAAAAAAAAGAATGTGAATGATCCCATGAATAATTTGTTATTTTAATTATATATTAAAATGACAACATTTAGGATCTGCTGAGTTAAATAACAAGTATTATTAAAATGAATTTCACTTGTTTAATGTGGCTGCCAGAAAATTTTCAATCACATATGATATGAGGCTCGTTTTATATTTATGCTGAACAGCATAGGTCTTTAGGCTTCTTAAGGCTTTATCGTATTCCTTCTGCCGCACAGAGAAACTTGCTAGTGAATATGGATGTTCACTATATTCTCTTAATAATCATAATAATGAAGATGTAGCCAAGAGGCTCCAATTTTTTTTTTTTTTTGAATTGGGGTCTCATTCTGTCACCCTGGCATGATCACAGCTCACCACAGCCTCGACCTCTTGGGCCCAGGCAATCCTTCCACCTCAGCCTCCTGAGCAGGTGGGACTAACAGGTGTGCACCAATGTACCTGGGTAATTTTTGGACATTTTGTAGAGACAAGGTCTCACTATGTGACCCAGATTGATCTCGAACTCCTGGTCTCAAGTCATCCTCCCACGACCTCCCAAGGTGCTGGGATTATAGGCATGAACCGCCACACTTGGCCTCCAGATCTAATACCGAGCATTTCCAAGTGTTTGAGACTATTGTGTTTTGTTTTAATAAGGCTCTTGACTTATGAATTCCTCCTCTGTTATCCAAAGAATCACAAAACCTGCAATTTCCCACATCCCATCTAGATAATTGAAGTTTGACTCAGTAGTGTTTCCATCCACCACAGATACGATTCTCATTTCATCATCCCTTTTTTTCCTTCTCTACATGGAATGAGCATGAATATAAATCCATAGATTCAAAAGTGAAAAGGCAAAGAAATATAAATGGTTTGAAGTGAATCTCTTTTCAAGTAATTTTTTCACCTAACCTAGTAAGATGTCACTCCACAGAGATTTCACAGCACAGCAACACTACAAAGTATGATAATCGTTCAAAACATAATTGAAAGATTTCAAAAGTTGAACTGGAAGCATTTTTGTCAGAGTTTATTGCAACTATTTTGTATCTTTAAAAAAAGTTTATGAAAGTTCTGTGACAAGAAGATAAATTATGGAGCCGTTAAGAACAGGGAAATAAATGGATTCTGGGGACTGACAAACAGGGCAAAGACGAGAACATATAATTTTAGAACACAAAAAAGGTAACTAAATTTGAAAAATTGCATTAGTGTATCATTTTCTGTATATGAGCCATTAGAGGGGAAAAGTGGAAATTACACCCTGTAACAAAGTAAAAATGTTTTCAGTGTTTAAAGGTAATTTTGTAATACTGCTACTATTACTTAAACTCTTACCTCTTATAAAAATCCAAAGACAGGACCCCTGGTGATATTACCTGTGTCTTAGGCAAAGAGCAACAATTTGAATTCCATTCAAATACATTTGTATTTTGCCAAGTGCTATCAAGCCCCGAGTTGCATAATTTGCCATATAAGTGAAATAGATACTTTTCCTCTACGCATTTATCACTCTCCTCTGGGCTTCATTACTGACAATCAAATCATAGAAGATGTACAAAATTGTCATGATGCACTTATTTTCTCATGATATTCGATACAAATAGTTCTTCTTTACAAATGGCCTCTTTTTTTTTCTATTTGCCACAACATTTTTGCTATCTTTTCAGAACCTTACCAAAGTTCCAGTGATAGACTTTTTTTCTCCCCAGAAAATATGTAGGACTCCTTGGGAAACAAATATTTCTATTTGGGGGAAAAAATTAAATATACTTCAGACAGACAAAATCAGTGTTGTTTACAAGTAGTTACTTAACTGTGACTCCCTAGATATGTGTGTGTCTGTGGATAGTATGAGAAGGCATTTGCGAAAACAATAGAGTCTGTCTAAATTTGTCTTTCTTTAGAAATCATACACATTACTGAGTCATCATAAGGATTAAATTTAGGGTAACAACATCAAATGCCTAAAATCTAGTCAAAAAAAATAAATGAGGTGGACAAATCTACATAGCCTTCATTGTCTAGCTTTCGTTTTTCCATTTTTATAAGTTTTATGGGTACAAAGAAGATTTAGTCTATTCCAAGAAATTGAGAAACAAGAACAATGACAGGCAGTTGACACTGTACCTTTAATCGGCAAGACTGCAGGGAGCAACGGGGACTGTGGTGAACTGAGGACACCCTGCCTTGAGGGGGAGAAACTGCTCCCACCTCCGGTTTAGTGTTACCATGTGGAATACTACTTTTCCCCCTTCCTTTATTTCTTTTCAAGAGAAGCCAGAAATCTGGATCTCTTTTCTTGAGGAACAGATATTTCCTGATTTTTTAAAGTTGATAACATTTTTCAAAGTGTTTTAAACACCAAGCAAGCCAAAGAAAATACCTTTCCTGGCTAGACACAGCCTGAATACTGCCAGGGTGTGACTTCTGTGGAGGAGTCTTCTCTAAGTGTCTGGGGAGGCCAACGCAAGGATACTAGAGTCTTTCCTGAGTCTCAGTCTCTCTTCTCTGTCTCCCAGGACATGGTCTATGCAGATGAGATCATCTATCGATAGACGTTACTTAAAATGTCACCTACTTTAGTTGCAAAAGCGATGTTTTTCTTACTGATATAGGTGGCATTGGGACCTTAAAAACAATGGTTTCCTCTAGCATCAGTAACCATCACCACAACATTACCATCACCAACGTCATCTCATTGAATATGTCTTGGAGTGATAAACTAAAGGTTTACAAGGAACACCACTTTTATTTTCTAGACTTCGAGTTAACTTCTACCTCCAGCAAAGTGAACAAAGCACTCTGTTACAGGGTCCTCTTCCCCTAAAATTGAGCCAAGTATCCAGAAAGTACACCAACCCTAGGTGCTGGGAGGGAAGAGAGGGGCAGCTCTTTGGGCAAATGTGTAGCCCATTGGGTTACCATGACACATTCATCACTCCAGTCAGCATGCTCTCTGTGGCGTCCGGGTCATGCATGGAGCACAGACATCTTTCTGCAAGGCTGCATCTGGTATCATGGCTGCCCAGACACACCAGAGACATTTATCCCCAGGGTGTTAGCTTCCATCGGCTGAGAAGTTCCCATCCTTCCTCTTCTCTCCTCCCAACCCAAGATGGAATCACTTTTTCATCTGGAGTGGAAGGAGGGGAGAGAGGAAGACTCACTCTCAGCCCCCACTTCTGGTCAAATACATTTCTTTTATTTTTTTTTATTTCTGTTTCAAACCTTCTAAGTTTCCCTAGGGATTTAAACTTTTAGAGATAAAAAGCAAGGGAAGGCACTGGGTATTTCTGCTTTCTACTCTTTGCCACATCCCTTCCTGAATGATGAAGATCCCAACTGACACCTACATGAGCGGGTTGGAGACAAAACACAGATTAATATCCCAAAAAATATCTCACCATGTCACAACTCTGGCATCGCCAACCACCTCCACATATTGGACATCAGCTCTGTGCTGGGGCCTAGGTATTGTCTCATTCATTTTTCATGTCTGTGAAATGAATATTATTTGTATCAGTTATCTATGGACTGGACAGGACTGCATAACAAATACCCCCAAACCTCAGTGCCAGAAAAGGTTAACATGTATAGCTAACCGGTCTGTGGGGGTACAGTTGATCTGGACTGGGCTGAGCTGGGCTGATCTCAGTTGGCCCTGTTTATAAATCTGTGATCAGCTTCCAGGAAGGCTGAGAGCCTCTGCTGATCCAGGCTGGGCTCACTGACATGTTAGAGGACTGACTAGGTGGTTGGCTGGTCTAGGACAGCCTCCTCAACTACAATGGCTGGGACAACTTGGCCCCCATCACATGTACATCGTCACGCAGCAGGCTAGACTGGGCATTTTCTGCTTGTAGCAATGGCTGAGGGGAAAAGTGTGAACCTGTCCATTCAGGTGAACATTTTTCAAGATTCTGTTTGCACCACACTTACTTGGGTCCCAACAGACTACACAGCATCTGCCAAGCCCAGAGCCAGAGAAGGAAGACATGATTAAGCTAGCTGGCAATGAACATAGATTAAAAGAGGACTGAGGTATTAGGCCCATAATACAACCTCTATCCCATTTCCTGTATTATGGAACCAAAGTCAGAAGGAATTTGTGTAAGGCCAGAGCTTAAGGTAAGAGGGCTGGACTTTGAACCCACGCATGCTAGATTCCACAGCTGCTGCACTCCTAACCACAAGGCTCTACTGCCTTAATTTTTTTTTTTTTTTTGGAGTCGGGGTCTCACTCTGTTGCCCAAGCTGGAGTACAGTGGCACGATCCTGGCTCACTGCAGCCTTGACCTCCTGAGCTCAGGTGATACTTCTGCCTCAGCCTCCTAGGGAGCTGGGACTACAGACTCTCATGATCACGCCTGGCAATTTTTTTGAATTTTTTGTCCAGTCAAGGTTTCGCTATGTTGCCCAGGCTGGTCTCAAACTTCTGGGCTCAAGCAGTCCTCCCACCTCGATCTCCCAAAGAGCTGGGATTACAGACGTGAGCCACTACGCCTGGCCAGCCTTAATTTTTAAAAGGAGCTTATGAAAAGGATTCTCCATGTTAAGACAGCCTTTTCCAGCCCAAATGGAGTGTTGAGTAATTGCCTGCTTAATATGGTTGATAGAGAAAGCAAACTTCAAGCCAAAACACTCTAATTTCCCCTAAACATATGTAATCATCTTAATTTTCTCTTTTCCTCTGTTGACATAGCTTGGGGAAGACAACTCCTTTTTAGCACCAGCCAGTGTTTTCCTGGGAAGCAGCATGCAGAGAAATAGGGCTGGCGTTCTTTTCCACTAAAAAAACAATCTCTTGTATGTCATTCTGCTACCTTCCCTGGGTGGGCCCGTTCCCCACCCACCAGCATCTCCTTTGCTCAAAGGTGCTTTTTTCTGATGGGTTCGAACCCCCTGCTCATCCGCAGTCAGGCTTCCATGTGTTGGGTGATCTGGGACCCAGGTTTGGTCCCAATCACTTGACTCCATGTGGGGGCTGGATGTCATTCATAAGAAAAGAATGTTTCTGGCCAGCGTTGTTCCTAATCTGAGAAGCAAATTGTCTTCTCTTTTGTATTTTTATTGTATTTTTATTTTTAGAGATGGAGTCTCGCTCTGTCACCCAGGCTAGAGTGCAATAGTGCAATCATAGCCCACTGCCGCCTCGAATTCCTAGGCTCAAGGAATCCTCTCAACTCAGCTTCCCGAGTAGCTGGCATGCACCACTGTGCTTGGGTTGTTTGTTTGTTTGTGTTGTTTGTTTGTTTGCTTGCTTTTGGTTTTGGGGGGGTTTTTTTGTAGAGATGGGGTTTCACTATGTTGACCAGGCTGGTCTCCATTTCCTGGTTTCAAGCAATCCTCCCACCTCAGCCTCCCAAAGCACTGGAATTACAGACATGAGCCACTGTACCCAGTCAGATTACATTTTAAAAAACGTAAATGCAAACTCAGCATAGAAGATAGAACTCTCCTTTGTGGGTCGATATGATCAAGAATTGCCAGCATGGCTTTATAGCTGGTTAAACTGTTTAGAATATGATGTGAGGTCCTAGTTACAGATTCAGATGATAATAGTAATAACAATAGCAATCAAAATTTCCTGAACCCTTCTCATTTGCCAGAAGCCACGCTAACCTCTTGCTGTGCATTTCATCTTCACAACGTCTCTCAGATGTAAATACCATGCTTTGTCCATTTTACAGCTCAAGATTCTGAGGGTTTAGGTAACTTCTTTTCCCAGGTCCGCGTTGCCAGCCAGTAAGTGACAGGCACAGCTAGAAAGTTGGCTTAAAACATGACTGTGAAAAGGGGTTTGGCAAACTTTATCTGTCAAGGGTCAGAGAGTAAATATTTTAGGCTTTGAAGGCCATTCATCCCTGTAGCAGCTACTCAACTCTGTCACTGTTGAGGGAAGGTAGCCATAGATGCCATGTAAATGAGTGGGTGTATCTGTGTGACAATAAAACTTTATTTACAACAGCAGGCTGTGAGCTGGTTTGGCCTTGTGATACCATCACCTCCAAGCTATATTGCTTTGGACAATTTACCCAACCTCTCTTTAATCTCAGTTTTCTCATCTAAAACATGAGGATGACAATAACTATAATGCTGAACATAAAGGGTTATTTTGAGGAGTAGATGAATGTCACATAGAAAGCTCTTGTTTTGTTATTCTTAATATTGTAATAACAGAGAGATGCTCTGAAAGGTGGTAGAGGAGAGAGGTCAACAGCAAGCCCTCTCTGGGTATAAACCTTATCTCTCCCACTCACCAGCAGAGTGACCTGAGGCACGTTACTTACCCTCTCTAAACCTCAGTTTTCTTTTCTGTAAAGTGGAGAATAGCAAAAGGAGAAATCACATAGGATGGTTACAAAGATTAAATAGATTTAATGCCAGTGAAGATTGTAGAATAGTGCCTTGCACATGGCAAGCACTTTATAGGTGCTTACTGTATTATTATTATTATTATTAAGCAATCATGAATGGAGCCCAAGTGGACCCAACTCACAGTCTCAGGCTCTCACCACCATGTGTCCTTGAAATGGGTTTTAACTGTTGCATGCTGTCGGCCAATCCCCCTTATGATTGGCTAAAGCCTATAGATCCTTCTTCAGAATATTGTTCTTGAAGACATAAAACAAACAATATATCAAGGATTACCAAAACACCCAATTACTTACTAATGCAGTTATTAAATTTTTTTTAATTTAGATTTAGTTATGTATGAACTTCCTTATCAGCATGTTAGGTAACAAAGCATATCAGGGAGGCTAATAATTACTATAATTTTTAAATAGTCGCAAGTGTCAGTGATATTTCAATATCTCTGCAATAACTCTAATGTGAAGATATTTGTGATTTCTATTGGCGCTAAAGTCACAGGTCCCAAGGTTTGATGCCTACATTTATCGTTGAAGAAATACTAAATATTGGTGAAAATAAAAGATGGTAAAAAAAATTAAATATAATTAAAAGTGATGAATGTTGGTGAAAATAAAATTCTGAGTTTTTGCCTGTCTCTTTTTTTTTTTTTTTTTTTGAGTTGGAGTCTCACTCTGTCACCCAGGTTGGAGTGCAGTGGCACACAGGGCCACTGCAACCTCAACCTGCTGGGATCAGGTGATCCTTCAGCCTCAGCCTTTTAAGCAGCTGGAACTACAGGCAAGCACCACCACTGCCAGCTAGTTTTTTTGTTTGTTTGGTTGGTTGGTTTTTGGGGGGGAGGGTTTGAGTCGAAGTCTCACTCTGTCGCTCAGACTGGAGTGCAGTGGCATGCTCCCGGCCAACGCAGCCTCGTCCTGCTGGGCTCCGGCGATCCTTCCATCTCAGCCTTCCGCGTAGCTGGAACTACAGGCGCGCGCTACCACGCCCGGCTAATTTTTTTGATTTACTGTAGAGATGAGATCTCGCCAAGTTGCCCAGGCAGGTCTCGAACCCGCGGGCTCAGGCAATTCACTCACCTCAGCCTCCCAGAGCATGGGATTACAGGCTGAGCCACCGAACCCGGCCTAGTGTTTTTTTTATTATAGAGATGAGGTCTCGCCAAGTTGCCCAGGCTGGTCTAGAACCCGTGGGCCCAGGCAATCCTCTCACCTCAGCCTCCCAAAGTGCTGGGATTATAGACATAAGCCACCACGCCTAGCTGCTTGTTTGTCTTTTAAATTCACATCCAAGAAATATCGGAATGCATAGAACTCTTGATGCTCATAGGCCCCTAGGTCAAGCACCTCTGTGCCTACTCCCCTGAAGGAGCCATTTTCAATGATAAGAAACCTCAACAGCATTAGCACTCATCCACGAACACCCTTCTTGCAGCTAGATCTTAGAGCACATAACCGTAGATTAGAGCTGGCAGAGCAGTGTCCACACAGAGAGGAAATGCTTCCTGTGCCTGTGCAGCCACAAAGCATTCATTCATGGGCATGTGAGCGAGAAATTATCAACCGTGTGGTCCCCTAATTTGATGCCCTACATGGGAAAAGATTGTCATCCAGACTCTGCCAACAAGAGGCAAGAGAAACATGATACCGCTGACCTCATCCAAAAAAATAGCTATTGTCACAGGCCAGAGATGCTGAATATTTGTAGGTTTGGGGAGAAATATATTTGTTAGTGAAATGGAGCTTACTCTGGAGTGAATAAAGG
The DNA here is from genome assembly GCA_963574415.1 of Tarsius wallacei. NCBI lineage: Eukaryota > Metazoa > Chordata > Mammalia > Primates > Tarsiidae > Tarsius > Tarsius wallacei. The sequence goes on along the minus strand of CAUYQG010044070.1, from coordinate 7,898 downwards.
TGAATTATTTGTCAGACGACTAGAGGAGGTTTATGCAATATAGTATTATTGAGCGGGGCTATTAACAGAGTGAATTGCTATTGTGACATGCCATTAAATTGTTTTTAGTGTCCACAAAGGTATCATTCAGGAGCTGGCAAGGTTAGTAACAGAGTTGTATTTTTGGTGGACAGCAGTAGATCTTGAAACAAAATAGCATATTTTACAAAAAAGTAAAATATGACCAAAGCTGGAAGTCTTTAGACAATAGAGTCCAGGGTCGTCATTCGCAGTTCTTTGACAAGCACCCCGAGAGTCAGAGCAAGGCTTTCTGGATCCCCACTGTGTGGGTAGTGGAGGCTGAAATCTGTGTGATCCATCAGGATGGAGAAGTTAAAGTGAGAGGCAGAGAGAAATCCAAACCTTGAGTCTTATTCATGAATGTCTCTTCAACATCTAGTAAAGAGGTTGGCTCAGTAATTATTTGCTGAAGAAAGAAAAGAAAAAAGGAAGAAAGGGAAGAGAAAAAGAAAGGAGGGAGGCAGGAAAGAAAGAGGACGCAGAGAGAGAGAACATGTTCACCACTGAACTGCTGGTGGTATCAACGGATGCATGTATGTATTTGTGTGCCTGAAGACCTATTTATTCATTTGTTATTTTCCAGTAAATATTCATGGAGTGCCCACTAAGTGTCATGCACTGTGTTGAATACTAAAAATGTGTTCAATGAGACAGAAAAGGATCTAGTTCTCAGATGACCTACAGCCAAGTGGAGATAAGCTCAGAGATAAACCAGGATTCAAATAAGCTTACTTCAAGATAGGTCTAAGGATTAAAAAGAAAACAAAAAATAAAAACCTTGTAATAACTAGAAAGAAGCAGTGGTTAGGTATGGTGGTTTATGCCTGTAATCCCAGCACTTTGGGAGGCTGAGGCGGGAGGATTGTTTGAGAACAGGAGTTCAAGACCAGCCTGGACAACATAGAGAGACCCTGTCCCTAATGTGTGTGTGTGTGTGTGTGTGTGTGTGTGTGTAGACAAGGTTCACTCCATTGCCCAGTCACACTATCTTGGCTCACTGCAGCCTTGACCTCCTGGGCTCAAGCAATTCTCCTGCCTGAACCTCCTGAGTAGCTGGGATCCTAGGCATAAACCACCACACTTGAATAATTTACTTTTTATTTTGTAGAGATGGTGTCTTGCTATATTGTCCAGACTGGTATCTAACTCCTGGCCTCCAGCAATTCTCCTGCTTCAGTCTCCCATAAAAGAATTTAAATAAAATACATTTTATAAAAATAGAAAGAAAGGGCTTCTTTTTTGATGACCTGGCACTAAGACTCTCTCGGTGACAAAAAACAACTAAGGAACGATCAGCAGACTGACTATTGATTGAGGGCATGTGCCTGGTCTTTGCATCCATTATTTGATATAATCTTCACATCAACACTGCAAGGCAGAGTATTTATAACATCTTAACAGATGACAGTGAAGAAAGTGAGGCCCAGAGAGACAAGACTTGCCCACAACCACAGAGCTGAGAAGAGACAGAGGCACGATTCAAACCCTGACTTGCCTGTTCCAGTCTCAGAGATGACCCAGGCTGCCATGTTGCCTCAAGACAAAGGGGACCTCCTTATTCATGTTCATGCTAATTAGGAGAGAAGACTTCTCACTAAAGTCTTTGTTTTTCTTCATTTGCAAATGAGATATTTTTATGCCATGTTGCGGCTATTTTCTGGCTGGTTACCTGGCTTCAATCTTGAAACTCACTGATACCCCAGAGAGTCGATTTCATCTTTAAGGTGATTCCTGAATGACACTGAAGAAAGTATACAGCTTTCCTGTGATGGTCGAAGAACTGAGTCATCTTCCTAAGTTAGACAGTGGTGGGGGAAAGGGACACAGAGCTTCAGGAAAGCAAATACTTCCACGGAAATTGTCCCAACCCCATATGGGACACATTCTCTCATAACTAAGCTCATATGGGTTGTGCCATGTCGTCTGTTAGAAAAATTGTGTAATTTTAGTATTAACCAGCCACACCCTACCCTATTTCTCTGCCTTGGTGCATTGGTTTTCTTGTTTGTTTGTTTGTCTCACCAGGGCCATTGAATTTGGTATTTGTTGTTGTTGTTTATATTTTAAAAAGTAGATTGCTATAAGATATTGCTATTTGTATGACTGATTGATAGATGATAGACAGACTTAATTAGTAACCAAAGAAATATAACTTAAACCACAAGGTGCTGTTATTATTACTATTACTATTGTTAATTTGGCTATCAACTCATTAATCTATTTATTTATGTCAATACTCAGTATTGGGAAGCTTGAGAGACATGAGTATGAACACTTTTATATATTGCAGGAGGAAGTCCAAACTGGTAATGCCCTCTGGAAAGCACTCTGGTAAGGTATCAAGTGTCTCTGACACAGTACTTCCATCTCTAGAAATTTAGTAGAAGGATATCTGTACTAAGATAGATGTAAAATTATATCCAGTGAAGCATTTATAAAACAGTGAAAAAAAAAACTAGAAAGAACTGCAATGTCTAATAATAAGAGTTTTTTTGGTCAGTAATATAATAACCTTTATTATTTTAAGGCAATACTTCCTAAGTTTCAGTTATTTATGTACCATCTTCAAAATGTGACATAGCTCTACTCTTTATTGTCTATTTTGTAAATTTAACTTTTATGTTTTATGGGTCCATACTAGGTGTATATATTTACAGGGTATCTGTGATGTTTTGATACAGGTATATGGTGATTTTTTTTTAAACCATGTAACAGATTATCACCTACCATTAAAAATCCATGTTTATAAAACAAAAGGTTCCCAATATATTAAGTAGGAAGAACAAAAGACAACTTATAAAATAGTATGTACATTATGATCTATAACATACTATAGCCACTTGTAGCTATAATATATCTACAAGCCAATGTAACTGTAGATAATACAGTGATAAAGGTGATATTATTATGTATATTTTATTATGTTAGCAGAATATGATTTACCATGAGCAGTTTTCTTCTTTGCACTTTTCTACCACTTCCAGATTTCCCTGATAGAACTTGACTTACTATAATCAGGAAATTATACACACATACAATGAGAGAAGGCCAGCGTTCAAGGTCCAAGTTCTGCCTTCAGTCTATTTCTACACCCCCTTCCCAGGCCTTGCCCTTTGCTTGAGTGGTCCCTCCTCTGCCTGTGGCTGGCACTGTCTCCTGGCAGCCTTCTGCTTGCCTCTTGGTTTTCGACACAAGTCCCTGATGTGACTCACCAGGTCCTGCCCAATATGTTGTGTTACCAACTTCGTGTTGACAACAGTTTCAGAAAAACTCAGTGCTGAGTTTATACTCATTTTTCTCTTGGAAGGGAAGCTGAGCACAGGGGTGCTTAAAGATGGGAGTTTTTTGTCATGCTAATTTCCATCAGGGAAGAAGTATAGTAGAAAAAAAAAAAAGTTTTATCTTTGTGTGGTTGATGGTGGCCTAGTGTGTTTACATAGTATGATAGTCATCAATTTCTTCATAGCTGGAATCTAAACCTATGCAAGACTCAAGAAGTGTGTGTATGTATTATTTGTGAACTAGATCTCAACAGAGCTAAAAAGAAAAAAAGAAAAGAGTCATGGGAGCAGGAAAGAGGCAGAGCCAAAGGTGACTTTGTTGTTGTTGTTGTTGTTGTTTAAAGTTATAGGACTGACTGATTCCAGAGAAATTTGCATGTTGAAAGGCAGCGTGGTTAGTGGATGGACTCAGAGTAACCTGCTTGGAACCCAGAACCTGCATTCATTCGTTTGGTTACCTTGGACAGAGACAGGGCTATTTAGCAACTAAAACAGGCACTCAGCAGCCAGATACCAGAGTTCTAGTCCCAGCTGAGCAATAACGAGCTATGCAATTTCAGGCAAGTACTTGAAGTCTCTGAGCCTCCACTTGCATGCATGCAAAGCGGGTGAAAAGCTATATATTTTTTTCAGGATCTGGGATATTGTCTCTGGATGATGATTTAAAGCAGTGACTAGTATTATTGCTTTCCATGATGATGGTTTTATTCTACATATGCTTCTTGCAAAGAGGAAGAAAAATAAGGACATGAGGAAGAAGAAAAGATAAACCAGATTAGGTTGTTTGTAAAGATCACCACACGGAGACCTCCTGATCATGGTGGGTTGTTATATGTTTTGTTTCTTGTGAGACACAAGAAAGTCACCAGGACATCTGTGAAGGTGTGTGTGTGCTCCTCTCCATATTAGATTACATGTTTTAGGACAATAAATCAGTGAAAGAAAAGTAATAAATAATGCATGCTGACAATGTGATCATATTTATTAAGAAGCAACAGCCTTGTCATCTTCATTTTCTTCTTCAGTGATTTTCTTCTCTGAGGGTTTGCTCTGCAGGGACTTCCTGCAATTTAGCTAGAGGCCATTCTCTAATTCTTGTTTGCAAAAATACCTGCTTTGCGAAAAATCAGTTAAAAGAGGAACACCCGGGTCCTCTGGTGAGTCTGCCATTCAGTCCAGCCTATCATTACAGGCTGCCTCTCAGCTCTGAGACACGAAAGGCCCTGCTCCACGCCGCCTGCCCTCCTGCGTGTTTTGTGTTCCCTTACCCTCTGTTGTTCCTGCTCTTCTTCTTTCATGAGTTTGTAAGAAATCTCTTTAGGATTCTAGATTTTGAAAAAGAAAAGGCAACAAAACGCCAATTTTCCTTTCCGTAGAAATTTGCAGCTGCTAAAACCAGATGTTGACATTAGTACCTGGTAACATCCGAGGACTTTAATTGGGTTTGTATTTTAATCTGTTACTCTTCAGCCATTTGCACTTGAATGATTCTGGAAAAAAGAAAAGGGACCACACTGGCGATCCCTGTCTTTGAGAAACCTGGAGTAGAACTTTGCACTGTAAAATCGGAGAGTGTTGCATATTGGGAAAGAAAAAGAGGGGGAGAAAGAAAGCCAGGTTAAGAAAGTGGGAGCCATGGAGTAGAGTAGAGGGGAAGAGGCAGCAGGAGAGAAGAAGGGAGAATGAGAAGAATGAGAGAAAGAAGCTGCAGGTGTCAGCCGGGAGCAGCCCAGCTTGAGCGGAGGCACCCTTGCCACATTCTTGGCCTCACTTAATGACAAATCAGACCCAGGCAGTAGTCGATCTGCTACACCCATGATTTAAAGTTAGTGGCACAGCCGTTCCTCGATTGGCTTGCTGTCTGTGTCCCAGGCTCTGGGAGACGCTTCTATTTTTGAGAATGGAGCTGGTTTAGGATTAAGTCAAGAGTAGGCTTAGATGTCTAAATACCTTCGAATCCCTCCTCTCAATCCAGAAGAGTTCTCGTCATTCTTTCTGCTCCTAATTTTGATTGTCCTCGAGTAAAACTCTCATCTTAGGAAATCACAGTCTCCTTCTTCTTCTCTCCCCTCCCCTTCCTTGGACCATCCCCTCATCAGAAAAGCTGCTTCATCCTGGTGAGATGTGTGCCCTGTGGGTCTTTACCACTGAGTGCCAAGCCCACCATGCTTAAAATAATTCACAAAATAGTAAATTGCCTGTGTACAAAATCCATGTTTAATTAGCTTGTCCTGACATAAAATATTGATCAGGATTTTATGTTCACTCTAGTGTGCCTCTGACATCCATTTTAACTTAACATTTTTGACTTATTTTTTCCTTCATTCCCTCTTCCAACCTTCCTCTCTTATTCTTTCTACTACTCCTTGTCTACCTTTTGCTGTATGTATCTCTTGGCTCTCTCTCCTTCCTTTCAATTCCTGCTAGCATTTGAAAGATTATAAAAACCATAATATCTATGTTCTTTACATTATTTATTGTATTGCTTTCCTGGCCTTCCATTTCCCTCCAGGGTACGAGTGCAGCCCCAGAATCTTCTGGCAGGTGCCCACCCCTTGAGACTTTATCTTCCAACCTTCTCACCTTCTTGCAGTTGGCTTCAGTTTACTCTGTTTTGACCACTGTCATTGCTGACTTCGACATGACCCCCATTTGTTTCTCAACTTGGTCCCTTCTGCCAGAAGCTCTGATCTGCTACTTCCTTGTCTTTGATGTGTCTCCATTTCCTGTAATTACTCTCCTCTTTTCCATAGCTCAGTGGCTACATGGACACCCACAAGGATAACTTACCAGGTTTGAGCCAGCCCCCGTGTCTCCATCTTGTATTCCTTCCTTGTGGTCCACCATTTCAGTAGGCACAATCTTGCCCCGGAGGTAGAACACAGACACACCACACAGAAAACACAACACTGACTTCTGCGCAAAGAAAATGAGACATTAAAGAATGAGAGAATACAAGCAGTCACATCCTGAACAGGGAACTTTGATGGGTAATTAATTATATTAAAAAATGTGTATTTTTACATTTGTATTTATATTAAATGCTGTATATATTCAATGTCCCAAGGAAAACTAATAAAGATCAACTATACACCTATCCATTCTGCTAATCCTATCACATTGCCAAATATAGCATTGGGAAATCGGTCCCAAGTCTGTAGTCTTTGTAATATCAAAAGCCAGTAAGACTCTGTGTTCTTGATGTTTCTTTACCAACATTCCTGACACTGACCACGAGGCGTGTTCAGGACCAAAAGGTCTGTTTTGCCTAACCCTTTGACTAGTAGAACAAATAGATTTGAACAATCTGTCCTTGTAGTATCCTTTATAAGAATGTTGTCCTTGCATTCTTTGATAGATTTTTTTCCATTTTTTCTTAATAAAAAAATAGGCCGCATGTTTCATGGGCAAGACCTTGATACTATCTGGAGGCACAGATTCTCATGAAAGTACTTGGAAAAATTAAAAGCATTCTATTCCCCTTATGAGCCTCAATTTCCTTGACTATAAAGTGGGCGTGACTAGGCCAGGCCAGTTGTGAACTCTGTGAGATAACCTATAAAGTGCTCTGTCAACCTCAGAACATTCTAACCTAAAGACACTGTGCTCCAGCCTCATCTCTATCTATAAAATGGGGCAAGTTATTGTATTTTCTTTGAAACTCTTTGTAAAGAGTGTTTAGTTGGATTAGCCAATTAATGTGAGCAAACCATGTTGAGATATTAAATTGAAAGTTTTTATAACAAAGAAAACTATATAATTTTCTGACACTAAAATTTTTAATACTCACTTAACCTGAAGCATTACATGCCTCAATATACATTTTCTAGGGATTCAACACTGTTTATTGTCTCTACTTGCAATCTGAAACAAGAGAGCAGGACATTCTGAAGGAGAAGCATTTATGTTTCTCAGAGTTTTTAATCTGTATGTTTGTTGTGTCTTCTGAATGAGATGTTTCCTCTACAGAACACTCAGCAACTTGCTTTTCTCACTTCACAATACAGCAAGGACACTCACAATTCTCTGTCTACATAGCTACACACACAACCCTACGTCTTTATGCATGCACATGGGTGCGTAATTTTACATAAATATGATATTACATTTGCTACTTTTATATTGTAGTTGCTCATATTCTCCCTCTTTTTTATACCGACTCTGTCACTCCTGGCCAGCCCATATCCGCTGCACCCTCCCTACCCCACCCCTGTCCTCAAATCCAAATCAATAACCTTGAGAGAATCCTTCATGCTTTACACCAGGTTCATATCATTTATTTGTGATATTTATTTTTTTGTTCTAGGTTCCACTCCATAACTCTCTCTCTCTCTCTCTCTCTCTCTCACACACACACACACACACACACACACACACACACACATACACACTCACCCACAGGAATGGTTTTATTTTTTTATTTTTTTATTTTTTTGAGTTGGAGTCTCACTCTGTCACCCAGACTGGAGTGCAGTGGCCGCTCCCGGCCACCGCAGCCTCGACCTGCTGGGCTCTGGCGATCCTTCCGCCTCAGCCTTCCAAGTAGCTGGAACTACA
>CAUYQG010044066.1:0-10936 GCA_963574415.1 Tarsius wallacei | reverse complement strand
TTGAACAGGAGGGGTGAGAGGGGGCAACCTTGTCTTGTTCCTGTTTTCAGGGGAAATGGTTCCAGCTTTTGTCCATTTAGGAGTATGCTGGCTGTGGGTTTCTCGTAGATGGCTTTTACTGTTTTGAGGTATGTTCCCCGTATGCCTAGGTGTTCGAGGGTTTTTATCAAGAAAGGGTGCTGGATTTTGTCAAAGGCTTTTTCTGCATCTAATGATATAATCATGTGGTTTCTGTTCTGACATTTGTTGACGTATTTAATTACGTTTATGATTTTACGAACGTTGAACCAGTCAGGCATTATTTAAATCACTCCTCCTCAAAATATTTGTGTGTGTGTGTGTATGTGTGTGTGTGTATCCTGTGTAAAAATTTTTAATGGATATATTACACTAGAAATATATTTTTCTATATGAATACATACACATATTACTATATTCTTTTTATTGATATATTCATCAGAATTTCAAAGTGTTCTGAGTTCTCATATAAACTTGTAGAAATAACCAATTACATAAAAAGAAATCAGTTCCCTCATTATGCTTTTTAGGTATATTCAACAAACAATGAATTCACTGAGACATAATTTAGCTCTATTTTTCTTATTCATGTGGAATCATAGAATAAGCAACTTCAATCACTGACCTTTGAAATCTTTATGTGAGCATCTCTGGTCCACAAATTCAGAACTCTTGCTTAGAAAAAAATGAGATTATGTAAATGGAAGAAAGAAACCCTTTTCTACATGCTTTGCTGCTAGACCAGGATTGTGATTTGTCTGCATATTTATTCAGGTTCTTATAGGTGTTTATATTCATTTAAGTGTCGGTTAAATCTTAGAATAAGCAATGGAAATGTCAGAATTTGATATATAAGTGGACGTTGAAAAAAATGAAATTGCTCTATGGAAGAATTTTTGTATTTTTTATTTTTGCTCCTCTTAGCACAGAATAATGAAAGAGGATAGTAGATTTATAGTAGGTAGGGAAAGAAAAGAGACAAGGTGGTTTAATGTTGTAGACAGACAAGAACTTCTACAAATAAGGATTAAATTTTGTTGGCTTTCTTAACTACAATGCATATAATTTTGATAACTACTATTTATTGGAATCTTATTTTGTACCAGTAACTGTGATAATTCAACATACCTTATCTCATTTACTTCTTATAACAGCTATTTGAGGTGGTGCTATCGTTTTAAAAGTAATATGACCAAGATCACACAAGCAATAAGTGGCTCAACCAAAATATAATTTGTATTCTTATCCAATTCTCTTGTTCATATTCTTCTGCAAATTCCTTGCCCTCCCTGTTTTCAGTATCTGCGCTATACACATATCTAGTGTGTATGCATGTGTGTATGTGTATTTTGCATGCTTGTTTTGTGTGTGTGTGTGTTTGCTAGCTTATTTTGGTTAAAATTAAGGAAAAGCTTGAGTTTTCTATTTAAATGGATGTTTGTAAAGAGTAAAGACTTACTTTGAAAAGTAAAGAAAGAAAAACATGGTAAGCAGACAGAATTTGGAGTCAAAAATTGAGAACTAGAGGTGACCATGGTAGTGAAACCTCTCTGGAATTCCCAGAAATCTTGCAACGTGCTCAATATTTTCCAAGACATTTATTGAAGAAGAGTTATTTTATATTAAAAAGCTCAGTAACCACAGCCAACATATGAATTACAGCTGGAATTGCAAATCTTGGCTTCTGTAACTACATGTTTATCTTTACTAATAATCTGGTTAATAATATTTTCCATATTTATTCATATTTATTATCTGACTATTTTATGTTAAACTTGTATGGTTTAGAGTTTTAGCCCAATATCATTACTCTTTTATACGTGAGATACATTACATAACTCTGGTTTTGGGAAAGGTGATCATATGCCCCAGTTTGCTCGGGATAGTGTTGGTTTATGTCTGTTGTCCTGGAAAAATATTAACAGAATCCGAGTTTTAACAATAGATTTTGTTGTCACTCTATCTTTTAGCACCATATCTTTTTAAAAATCATCTCTGAAGTATTCCTAAGAGAAGTTTATCCATTTTACCTTCAAGTTTTCTTCACAATGATGCAATCCAATTAGACAAAAGATATACACCTGTCACTCTTACTGTAACTTTTCAGAAACATGACTGTTAAGAGAATTTATCTCCTATGTTTTTCTGCTAAAGAAAACAATATAAGTGAGAACATGTGATACTCAGATCTTTGTTTCTGTGAGAGATCTATCGTAATACTGTAAGAAAAGGATTGACAGAGGCGGGAAACTATGGTAGGGGGACAGGGAGGGGAATGGAGGTGGGATTAACGGTAGTCAATATCTTTCTGGGGACGGGGGGACACCCCTTATCAACAAGGGTGCCTAAACAATGCATATTTGTATACCTAACCCTTAACTGTACCCCACAATTTTAAAATCAAAAATATGTTTAATAAAAAAAAAGAAAACAGTATAGCCCAATTGATAAAATATGGGTATTGGATACGAAGGTGCCTGGGTTCCAATCTCAGGTGGTAATTAATTGCAAATCTCTATTCTTTAACTCTCTATTTCTTTGTCCTTAACATGGAGATACTACAACCAAATAAACTTAGTAGAATTGTTGTGAAGGTAAAATTTGATGCTATATAAATGGCTAGCAATATCCAGAACACAAAGTAGAAATAGACTTTAATAAATTTTATTGCTGTTATTATGTTGTTTCAAGAAATGTCTTTCAATATAAATTAGGTAATGAGTGAGTTATATTTGGTTCCAGTAGAAAATGAACTTCTAGATTTAAATTAACAGCACACTTTTATTTATAAATTTTAAAATACAAAATACTTATTTTTTATCTAAAAATATAAGCTCTATCATTGAAGTAAATGATAAGAAAAGACACATTTCAATATTTTAGAAACAAAGGTGAGTACTTTATATTTATGCACAAATAAATATTTAACTTTCCACAGAGTTTATGTTTGTCTAAAATAATTTTCTTAAAAAAACTAACCTAATTTGATCTAATTATAATATTTTGGAAACTTCTTTCACTGCTTTCAGAGACATTTTTGGAATTTTGAAAAATTGCTCCAGTTTTGAAATACAATCTCTTATTTGAGTCTCAAATTTTTAAAGAAGTTGATCTTTATTTCTCTTATTTTTAAAATGAACATAAACCTTTTCTTTATTTTAAGGTCATTCCATATCAGGGGCAATATTAGAAAAAGAGGATATAATTCTCTTTCACCACATACATACAAAATCAAAAACAAACAAGCAAATTAAAAAATTCTAAAAACATCGATAGGAGAGAGGGCAAATTCACATCTACATTGGATGGCAGAAGAGAGTGTGGAAGTGCTTTTGGATGGGCCAATCAGCATGATACCTCTCAACTGGAACTCAAAAAAGACCTACAACCACTCAGTAGCATATATCTGAGGACATTCTGTGAAAGTACATAACTCAATGACTATGGAAGCCCAGACTTTGTTTCAAACTGCTTTTCATATAATATACAAGTAGAGAGCCCCCCAAAACCAAATTATCTTTTGGAGAGAGGGCTTCTTGTAAAACAGGGTTCCCCTGCTAGGTAAGTGTTCTGGGAACCCATCCGCATCAGTGTACCAGCTAGCATTGTTGTGAGAGGCTATGTTTGGCTTCAGATAATTTTTAGGGGGAGAATCTTTCAGTGTGCTTGCCCATTTCATGATGGGTAATTTAGCAGCACATCTTCTCACACTGTACTGAGTGATCAGCGGTTTTTGACCAAAACCAGCATGACCTCCATGCTTCACCCTCCCTATTCATCAGATCTCTCCCCAAATGACTGTTTTGTTTTTTACTGATGAAGAAGTCCTCAAAGGGAAATGTTTTGCTTATGTGGGAGAGGTGAAACAAAAAAAATGGCAGAAGCACTAAAAGGCATCAATATTGACGAGTTCAAAGCACCTTGATAGGTGTTTGCATCAAACGAAGTGTTTTGAAGGTGGCTGAAGTTCAGACATGTAAGAATAAATACACAAATTTTATATATAAATTCCATTTTTGGGGTCTCCCCTCCCCCTCATACTTTGATTTGCAAAATATTTCAAATTTATTAAGCCTATAAAACATCTTTGATTTCACCACATGCAAATATACTCATTCTTGGGAATAAAATACATGCTTTTTTGTGGATAAAATGGGGGGAAAAAAAACCCCTTCTAACTTTGGAAGCAAAAAACCTTGAATCCTGACTTAACTTTAACCTTTCAGCATCTCAGTTTGTCCTTCTGTCAAAGGGGTTGATAACATATCCCAAATTTACTTCATTCTTTTTATGGTGCAGTCTGGAATGTTTCTAGTCATCATACTCTCGCACTTGGATGACTTCTAATAGCATCTGGACTGGCCTTTCCGCCGCTGTTCTTTCTTAATCAAAACCACTCTGTACACAGCAACGAAGGTGACTTTCTTTCTAAAAACATAGTCATAGAACTCTGTAATGTCTTTCCATTGAGAATCAAACTCAGAACTTTTTCGAAGTATTAGGGCCACATATAATCTTAGGTGTATCTGCATTTTTAATCTCACCATATTAAACTTTGCTTATATGCTTAAGTTACATTGCCTTTTTTTGTCCTCACCGAAAAGGATCACCTTTTATCTTCATGTTCATAATTACTTATCATCTGTATCCTTCACTAAAATATAAGATTCCTGAGAGCAGAAAATGTGTCTATCTTATCCCGTTATATTTCAAGCACCTATGACTGTCTGGCACTTTCATAAGGGTGAATTAAATGAGCTTGGTTTCTGTACATACATTAGATTCTCACAGAAATGAAATAAAAACAAATGAAGAACAAGTGCAAGTATTTTTAAAATTACTCTTAATATATCAATTCTGTAAATCCTTCTGTAAATCCTTAAGTATGTTTAGTGGGTATAATCCTGGTGTGGTGCTATGGTTAATGGTCCTCATTGTATTGAATGGTATCAAACAATACAATATATTGATTTGGTGTGATGCTCTTACCTTAGTCATATACAAAGTGTAACTCTAAAGTATCAACAGAAAAGTTATAGAACAGATCTAGCCCAAAAATTTAAAGCAAAAAATACTAAACCTCAAGAATTCTTTAAGAAAATTTTGAACCTTTGGATAAGAAGTTACCATGAGCAGAACTTGAGAGAACTTTTTATTTGGGTATGGCTTGGGTTCATTCAACTGTATACGATTATTATTTACTTTACTTTCTTTATTTCCTTTTTTTTTTTTTTTGAGACAGTGTATGTTTGTCACCCAGACTGGAGTGCAGTGGTGTGATGACAGCTCACTGCAACCTCCAACTTCTGGGCCCAAGTGTTTCTCCCACCTCTGCCTTCCAAATAGCTGGGACTACAGGCATACCATCATGTGCAGTTAATTAACAAAAGAAAAAAAAAATTTGAGACAGCGTCTCTCTATGTTGCCCAGTCTTGAACTCCAGGCCTCAAGCAATTCTCCAACTTCGGCCTCCCAAAGTGTTAGGGTTACAGGTGTGAGTCACTGCACTTGGGCTATTATTTTCTACTAACAATTATTTTCTTTTAAGTTTTCATAGCTTTAAGCTTCCTAAAAACTTGGAGGTAAATTGAGACCCTAAATAGACCAATAACAATCCAGGAAAAAAATACTTAGAGCTTTAATTATATTATAAACTTGGATAACCCTGTTTCCTTTTTCCTAAGAAAAATCATGATGTATCTGCAGGGGCAAACTGTTACTTAGATTTTATATTCATTATTTAACAAGCTGGGGTAGAGTTGATGGAGGAAAAAAGAACAGTTGCAATGAGAAAATAGGTATGTTTTACCACCCTATACTGACAAGATATTAAATGGGCTTTGTTTCATGCTCTAACAATCAGTAAGCTCACTCAAAAAAGCAAAAAAAGAAAAAAAGAAAAAGCTCCCATAAGTGAACAATATATTTTAAAGTATCAAAATCATAGAACAAACAGAGAAAATGATAAATAATGTAACAAAATAATGTTATCAAGCATTTAATACCATTTTCAGACATCCTACAAGGTTCTTTAACGCTTTTATTTAATTACTTTAAAATTCACAACAACCCTCTAAGATGTACTATTCTTATTTCCATGAGACATTAATAACAACAAAAAAATAGAGGCTCAGAGAGGTTAAATGAAGTTCCCAAGCTAGTGGATGAAAGATTGGATTGCAAATCAGTGAAGTCTTTGTTTCTAAGCCTATAAAAATGGATTTTCTTATGCCCTTGTTCTTTTCTGCCTCCTCTCTGTATTTGTATGTTAAGACTGATCAGCATGTGGTTTTCACCTACCATCGTAGATTGTCATGGTTACCTAATGTTGATATTTTAGGGTTACAACTTATATGTGAATATGATAAGAGTAGCCTACCAAATTAACAGTACTGTAAACTTAAAAAGAACATCCTATAGCCATTTATTTTTAGGTAGTTTTCATCAAACATTTAAAAATACAAGTCACAAAGGAATAATTATTGCTGAAACATTACCTGTACAAAATGAATCTTTCAAATTTGATATGCACTTATATAATTAACTGTAGGTGTGTTTTAAAGGCAATTAATAAATATGAAGTCACTTAATCCTCATTACAACACTATGAATTGGTACTAGTCATTATCCCCAATTTACTAATGATTCCAGTTAATGTTATAGATGTGTATGAGAAAGCTCACATTTTGGCTTGACTTAGCTTTTTGGTGTAGTTTGAATGTTCATCATATTCAACTAGAATTATTCTTCATGAGGATTATGTTGAGATGTTATCTATGCTACAGTTGGTTGTTACACTTTTCTGACTTGTACAATGTAAGTCTGAGTATTGTCTTCATGCATCTTTAAGTAGAAGTCACCCACTGGAAAATAATTCTGGAACAGTTCTATAGTTGAAGTATTTTGGATGTTAGTAAGAGACCTCAAAAAAAGCAATTGCAGTAATTAACAATTGTCAAGAGTAAAAGTGTATTCTTAAGATACAAATATAGCTGATCATACTTGGCTTAGGTCCACATTCCAAGTTACCTAATCTTGCATCTTTCTTGTCTTATCTCTTTTATTCTCCACACAATCACCAAAATTATATCACTTTATCTCTGTGTGTGCATGTATATGCATGTTTATATAAATGTATGTATGCATAAAACATGTACACACATACATACACATAAGTATACAAGAAGAGCACATTTCCAATCATCTTTTGTGATCATATTTGGTCACGTGAGTGGCCCTGGCTGATGGGCTGAAGTGGAATTGACCTGTATCATTTCTGGATCAATGGAAACGGAATACCTTTTAATTCTCCATTCATTATCTTCCATTACTACAGTTATACAAAAGTCAATTGCTCCAAATGGCGCAGTAAAATAATGAAAAGTCTCTGGATCCCTGAATCACTGCTTGGATAGGAGCCACACTGACTGCATCAGCACTGTGTGAGTGAGGAACAAGAATTTATGTGTTAAGCTACTGAGATCTGGGGACTTCTTGTTGATTATTGCAGCATAATTTTATCAGTCAAGGACTCAGCAGGAAGCAATTTAGATTGCTCAAACTGAATGAATTTAAGGCAGGAAACTGGTTATACAGATGACAAATGACAAAGCAAACAAGATAGTAAGGCAACCCAGAGGTTAGGTACAAGAAGCTGCTACCTTGGAAGAGAAGAACAATGAGAGAAGATGGTATTAATCCAGAAGTTAAGACCATATGGTGAGAACTAGAGCAAAGCCTGCATAATGAAAACTGGCCCAGAAGCCAGGTCATAATGATGGGAGTTAGAACCATAGCAAGGCCTGATGGAAACTAGAACAATAGAGGAAGGGGTTATCTGGTGAGAACTGTAAAGAGATGCAACAGAAGGCAAAAGTGATGGGAGATCCACAGTTCCCCCTTCTTCCCTTTCCCTAATCTTCTGTCAGAGCTTCCCAATGGATGCTCCTGCCAAGAACCAAGAGAAAATGGAGCTAGGGAAGGTGGTTCCTGCAAAATAGATCAAAGTGGGGATGAGATAGTTTGAATCTTAAAGCAAATTAGCTGTTGGTTGGCACAACAGCCTAGACTACTTTGGTTTGTAGACTGACTATATGAGAAAGAACCCAGAGAAAGTATATACTTCTTAAGTCTAGAAGATTAATCCTTCTATTTGTCAAAATTAGGGTGCCAGTGATTGTACTGTGACTCAATAAATTACTTTTCCTTTGATTTTGAGAAATTCCTGGAGGAAAAGGGAAAAAGAATGTTGAAATGTGAAGGAAGAAGTAGAGTAATATTTTAAACTCTTTCTATATGCCAGAAACTTCCCCAAGTTTTGGTCTTTTAAATAGGTATGGTTATTTGTGAGCTGGGAATGTTGATGTTGTTCTTGAGACAGATTATTAGAGAATCAGAAAACTAGACCTTGAAGAAATGTGGGACTTCTTCCTGTGGTGGAGATTGTTGGCTTGCACCCAATTTCATTCAGATTGACATTTTATCTAGCTTTGACTTTTAAGACACATTTTTTTCTGTTCAGTTAGCAGCCAGTTGAAACTATGTGACTATATACTTACTAGTAAATTTAGGAAAAATGCTCAAAGAGCATTGACTTATCTGAAGAGAGTCTCAATACAAATGTCATGTGTTTGAATGATAGATCAGAAAGAGAGAATAAATTTGAGTGATGAACAGACAGCCACCAAGCCTGCCCTAGACTGTGCTCCTCTATAGGTCTGTTATGTGAGCAATACATATAAATGTTTCAACTACTGTCACTTTAAGGTTTTTTTGTTATATGCAGCCTAAATTAGTCAAGCTGATTTTTCCTTTATCCTCCCCCAATAGCTTTTATTCATCTACCTCTGTCAGTGAAGAAAAAGCATATCTCAAGTGATGAAAACTTTTACTCAGTTTGGCTGAATCCACACATGTGGTATATGATACCTGCCACCAAGTTAAGGGATTATCAAATGTAGTGTAGGGAACCCTAGAAGAAAATAATGCAACTGGGCTGGCTTTAGCTATTCTGTGGTCAAGTCCTGCATATTAACACATTTTTTTTTTCTTTCCACATGTCTCTTTCTGACTGACCTCTATGAGAGTTCAGAGATGAGGTTTTATCTAATGAACTGACTAGAAATGGAAAAGATAGCTCAAAGATATTTCAAGCAGGCTATAAGAATCTCCCAATTTATTCCATCACAAATTCATCGTTGATTCTGGATGCAGGCTTCAGCTGGCAAAGGAAAGGAAATACAGAGTTCAAAGCAAGGTGAGGGGGCTCATGGCCAAAAAAATCCCATATGCAGAAAACTACTTATGGCCTACCCTGGCCCATATGGAAGTTCACTGCTTTTACCATTTAGAGTTCCCAAGAGACCCTGTCTGGAAGGAGAAATAAATCCCAATCCCCACGAACACCAGATCCTGCTTACTGCATGTGGGATATTACTCAGCAGGCACAGCTGCCTTTGCAGTTTTATATAAACATCTGAGGTCTTTCCTGAAGCATGAGTCTCGCTCTTTCTTTTGGAGTACTTTTCTCCTAATTCCAAATTCTCTGTACATATATCATCTACAGAAACTGGGCCAAATGTAAATCATGTTAAAAGGTGAAAAGAGGTGGTATTTGGGCCAGGACCTAGGATGTCAGCCATTTGAATCCTTCTCTCAACCCACATTGCCTCAAATGCAATGTGCCTGAGAGATATGTGCACAGAGGGCAAGCTGGATGAAGGCATATTCTTCATCATTATGTGGCTTTTGCTCTGAATCCCAATGTAATATCGCTTCCTCAGGCAGTTATCAAATGGAACTGGCCCCAGACTCATGTCACTTGTCAAACCTGTGAGAGCAGATCTCACCAATACGGACTTGGGGTTTACCTTTGCACCAAAAACTTTCCACCCATTAGAATGGAGGCCAAGTGACATTTTCTGCCTATGACAATGATCCCTTCTTGGTAGAAGAAGGATGCGTGAGGAGGAAGCAGGGGTTCGTGCTGCTTGGTCGAAGATGTGCAAAGAATAGACTAGGAGCATTAGCTTTCTATAGGAGGCCATGGTTAAGGTGTTGTATTCATGTTATTTATATCCTTTTCTTGATATTTATATTCTTTTGCCTGCTCAATATCCATTCTCTCTTTTACTATTAATAGTTTCTTGATTTTCTTTACTTGTTCTAACCTTACGTGGTTAAGTGGAGTTAATCCCACCTCTTTACATTCAGACGGGCAAATCTGTTTCATACCCAGGAAATCAGAGTATTCTGTCTCTCCAGCTACAGTGATTTAGAGACGACAATGAGACTCCATGGAAGTCAATTAGTCTCAGTTTGGAAACTTCCATTAAAGCCCTGAGAAAGAAGGTACACTTTCAAGAAGAGTTTCTGGAACTGCTAGAAGCCATTTTATCATTGTTAAAATATTTTTGAGAATGGAGCCAACACAGAGAAAAAAATATTCTAACCTTAAAATTTTTAATGTAATGAAGAAAGTTTATCTTTATTTTCTCCTTCTTTCCTCCCTCCCTCCCTCTCTCCCTCCCTCCTTCCTTCCCTTTCTTCCTTCCTTTCTCCCTCCCTTCCTCCCTTCCTCCCTTCCCTTCATCCTCCCTTTCTCCCTTCCTTCCCTCCAACCCCTCCTGTCCCTCCTTTTTTTTTGAGTTGGAGTCTCACTCCGTTGCCCAGACTGGAGTGCAGTGGCCTCTCCTGGCCACCGCAGCCTCGACCTGCTGGGTTCCGGCGATCCTTCCGCCTCAGCCTTCCAAGTAGCTGGAACTACAGGCACACGCTACCATGCCTGGCTAATTTTTTGATTTACTGTAGAGATGAGATCTTGCTTGCCCAGGCGGGTCTCGAACCCGCGGGCTCAGGCAATCCACTCACCTCAGCTTCCCAAAGGCGCGGGATTACAGGCTGAGCCACCGAGCCCGGC
>CAUYQG010044065.1:0-10218 GCA_963574415.1 Tarsius wallacei | reverse complement strand
AGGCATGGGTATCTTCCTAGTGTGTATCACTCTGTTGCCCAGGCTGGAGTGCAATGGTTTGCTCACGGCCACCACAGCCTCGACCTGCTAGGCTTAAGCAATCCTTCCACCACAGTCTTCCAAGTAGCTGGAACTACAGGCATGAGCCACCATGCCCAGTTAATCTTTTGATTTATTATAGAGACGAAATCTTGCCAAGTAGTCCAGGCTGGTCTTGAATCCCTGGGCTCAGGCAATCCTCTTGCCTTGGCCTCCCAAAGTGCTGGGATTACAGGCTTGGGCCACTATGCCCCACCTGTATCATTTTTTATAAGCCAACACTAGACTTAACCCCCCCAAGTGGCAAAGCAATGCTTAAGACAAAAAATTGGAGTCAGATGTAGGTAGTTTACACTGTACATGGTAATATTTCCTCCAAAAATTTTTCCTTTTACTTTTAAAAATTGTAATTATAATTACCTTTTTTTTTTTATCTGGAGTCTCACTGTCGCCCAGACTGGAATACAGTGGTACACTCATGGCCACCGCAGCCTCAACCTGCTGGGCTCGGCTGATCCTTCTGCCTCAGCCTTCCAAGAAGCTGGAACTGAGATAGAAAAACAGGAATTAAGCAGGAAAGCTGACCTCAAGGTCTTATCTTAAGTAAACAGCTACATACCATTTCTGCTTCTGTAAGCATGCTTTGCTGCATGCCATTTCCCTTAACTGCAATCTCTCCTTCTGTAAACATGCTTTATTGTACCTCATATGGAAATGTCCATAAAAATGTCTGCTTCCATGCTTGGTGTGGAAGTAACCGTTCCTGGTCCTAAATTTAAAATTGTAAACCTACCAATGGCAAACCCATGTTTGGCAAACCAAAAAGCTCTATAAAAGCAGCTTGAAACTGAGGGTCAAAGCTCAGGTTTGGGGAGGCTACTCTGCCTCAGACTTCTGGAATAAACACCTTTGATTCTCCTCTCATTCTCCAGTGCCTGTTCTGAGTGCATTCATTCCTGTTCCTGGTGAGCTTCTGCAGTTGATGTAACAGAACTACAGGCACATGCTACCATGCCTGGCAAAGGCCTATACTCTTAACCCGTCACTCATAGTGCTCCCACATGTCTTGGATTATTATCCCTTTCCAAGCCCAGGATTTCTTCAGGTCTGAATTTCGTCTTCACCACAATTGTTTATGCTTTTGTGAAGGCATCAGAGCCTGGTAGTTCAGGGCACAGACTTTGAAGCCAGGTGAAGTGGGTCCAGATGCAGGGACCTCAACATGAGACGTGTCATCCTAAGCAACCTATGTAGTCTTCTGTGCCTCAGATTCCTAATCTGAAGGTGGGGAATAATAGTGTTTACCTCGCCAGGCGTGGTGGCTCAAGCTTGGGTGACAGAGTGAGGCTCCGACTCAAAAAAAAAAAAAAAAGAGTATAGGCTCTGGAAGGCAGAGGTGAGAGGATTGCCTGAGCCCAGGGGTTCGAGACCAGCCTGGGCAACTTAGCAAGACCTTGTCTCTACAATAAATCAAAAAGTTAGCAGGGTGTGGTGACAAGCACCTATAATCCCAGCTACTCGGGAGACTGAGGCAGAAGGATCACCTGAGCCCAGCAGGTCGAGGCTGTAGTGGCTGTGAGTGTGCCACTGCACTCTAGCCTTGGCAACAGAGTGAGACTTCGACTCAGAAAAAAATATATATATAGGCTCTTGAGTCAGACTGACATTGTTTCGAATTTCAATTCTGCCAAACTTCTTTGCTGTCTTGGGTGGGATGGTCTCCCAGTCTGTTTTCTCATTTGAAAAATAAGTCTAAGAATAGTACTTATCTCATAGGGCTGTGATGAGGTTCAAGTGAGATAGGGTAAGAACAGTGCTTATCTTAGTACTTCATACATAATGAATGCTCAGTGAATATTCATCATTAATCACACAGACAAGGAACAAGCAAATAAAATGGCAAAGTGATGCTTAAAAGAAAAAATTGGAGTCAGAGGTAGGTATTTACACTATACATAGTAAAATTGTACAAAATGGTTTCTTTTTTTAACTTTTTTTAATACAAAGAAAGCAAAAGTGGGAAAGGAAAAATAATTAAAACTCTTCATTGGAAAGTCAAGAGAAGTTTGAATATTGAGCAACTTTCTTACCGAGAATGTTATGTTAACCTTTTACAGTGGTAGATAACATCAAAAAAGTGTTTAAAGGGCTACTGCAGGAAGAAAATAAAGGGTAAGTGAGAGAGTAAAGCATTATAAATCTCAAGAGTCAAGAGGACTACCCAGTGAACAAAATACAGAAAACGATTGAACTCTACAAGGAAAAGAAAGAAAACACCAGCATGCTAAAAAGAGAATGCCGGTTTTCAAATTAAGGTTCCAGCATGCTATAAAGAAATCAATATCTAAGTATCAAGTAATGAAAGGTTTGAAACCTATTGACACGGGTTTTATTAAAGAGAGACTATGCTTGAGAAGTTGATAAACCTGTGACTGACATCTGAAGCAAGAAAGGTCATGGGCATAACTAACATTTTTGGAGCACATCTATGAAGTCTCTATCAGAAAAATTAGTAGCTGGTGCGGTGGCTCACACCTCCCAGTACTTTGGGAGGCGGAGATTAGGGGATTGATGCCATTATATTTGCTTGTTCCTTGTCTGTGTGATTAATGATGAATATTCACTGAGCATTCATTATGTATGAAGTACTGAGATAAGCACTGTTCTTGCCCTATCTCACAGTAAATCAAAAAATTAGCTGGGTGTGGTAGTGCACGCCTGTAGTTCTAGCTACTTGGAAGGCTGAAGCGGAAGGATCGCCTGCGCTCAGTAGGTCGAGGCATTCCAGGATGGGCAACAGAGTGAGACTATGACTCAAAAAAAAAAAGAAAATAAAATAAACAAATAACTTCTGTAGAAATAAAAAAAAATAAGCGTCTTAAGTTACATTTCAGCAACTGTCTTCAGGCTGCCAAGGCTTGCCCTTCCCTTCTGTCCTTCTTTATTTTTTTTTTTGAGTTGGAGTCTCACTCTGTTGCCCGGACTCGATCCTTCCACCTCAGCCTTCCGAGTAGCTGGAACTGCAGGCACAGGCTACCATGGCCGGCTAATTTTTTTGATTTATTGTAGAGATGAGGTCTCGCCAAGTTGCCCAGGCGGGTCTCGAACCTGCGGGCTCAGGCAATCTACTCACTTCAGCTTCCCAAAGGTGCAGGATTACAGACTGAGCCACCGAGCCCAGCCCTTCTGCCCTTCTTTAGGAGAGAAGGGGGAGTGGGCAGGAGAAAAAGCTAAGTGACAGGCCCTGGGAATGGAGAGGAGTGGGGAAGGAGGGATGTGGCTTCCAAGGCTGTACTTACTTGTTCCTGTCATATAGAACAACAATCAAAAAAAGTTTGTTATCCTTATAGAAACTGGACACTTTTTCTGGCTTCAAACTACAAATACAAACTGAAGTAGAAGTTTATAAAACTATATAGGTCTTTCAAAAGAGGACTTTCTTTTTGTTTGTTTGTTTTTGTTTGTCTTTTTATTTTTTTTTCTAGTTGGAGTCTCACTCTGTCGCCCAAGCTGGAGTGCAGTGGCATGCTCATGGCCACACCAGCCTCCACCTGCTGGAATCAGCGATCCTTCCACCTTAGCCTTCCAAGTAACTGGAACTACAGGCGCACGCTACAATGCCTGGCTAATTTTTTGATTTATTGTAGAGACAAGGTCTCACCATGTTGCTCAGGCTGGTCTTGAACCCCTGAGCTCAGGCAATTCTCTCACCACGGCCTCCCAAAGTGCTGGGATTACAGATTTGAACCACTGTGCCCGGGCTAGAAATGATTTACAGCAGAAGATGTGCATAGGCTATGTGCAAACACTACAACATTTTATTTTTATTTTATAATTTGATTTCAGGGACCAGTCAAAGAAGCAGTCACAGAAGAAATGCATAGAAAAAATGCACAACCTCTCAGGGTTATGCTCACGCAGCAGCTGGGAGATGAGGGAGATGGTTTGTCAGCCTGCCTGATAGAAACATCCCTCTACCCCACGGGAGGTCCCAGGAACACAGGGCTGGGTAGGCTTTCCCATCTGGTCACCACTTGGGGTACAAAGCAGTACTCACTCACAGTTCTTTTAATTGTACACAGGTCCTGACACTTCCTGGGCTGTGCTAATCCCCAGGGCCCCACCCCACTCCTTCAAGTCCTTGGTCACAGAAGATCCCCTATTCTTGGAAAACAGAATTCTCCTACCTTTGAGAAAGGGCTCAGAACCCAGAAAACTGGTTTATCCTACCTGGAGGGCAAAAGGGCCCAGAACTTAGAAATCTTGAAGTACAAAGTCTTTCTAAACACCTTTTCAAACCTCCCCCAACCCTGCACTGAGTGTGTGGATGTGTGTGTGTGTAAATACCCACTATTCCTCCCCAGAGTCGCCCAACCCTCCCTCCTCAGTAGGCCACCATCTTGCTAATCCAGTTATCTGAACATGGAGTAAAGTAAAATGATGCTGAAAGTCAAAGTGATATAATTGCCTCCAGATTTTTTCATACAAACAATAATGAGAGTTTGTTGGGGTTTTTCTTTTTTTACCAAGAGTCTATGAGATGATCAGGAAGCCCATGCTTAATCAATCATAAATTACACAGTGATGTCACAGGAGGGTCTATACCTAGACAGAGGCTTTTTTTTATTTTTTTGAGTCGGAGCTCACTGTTGCCCAGGCTGGAGTGCAGTGGCATGCTCATGCCCACCGCAACTTTGATCTGCTGGGCTTAGGTGATCCTTCCGCCTCAGCCTTCCAAGTAGCTGGAACCATAGGCATGTGCCACCATACTGGCTAACTTTTTTGATTTATTGTAGAGACAAGTGCTTGCCAAATTGCCCAGGCTGGTCTCGAACCCCTGGGCTCAGGCAATCCTCTCACCTCCACCCCTCAACGTGCTAGGATTACAGGCATGAGCTACCGTGCCTGACCTTAAAGCATATATATATATATATATTTTTTTTTTAGTTGGAGTCTCACTCTGTCACCCAGACTGGAATGCAGTGGCACGTCCCCAGCCACCGCAGCCTCGACCCGCTGGGCTCAGGCAATCCACTCACCTCAGCCTCCCAGAGCGCTGGGATTAGAGGCTGAGCCACCGAGCCCGGCTAAAGCATATTTTTTAATTGGCATTTCCTCTGAGAGAAACATGGATAGCACCACATTTATGTTAGGGCACACTGTACCCGCGGGCTCTCCAGAATGTTAGGTCAGGTCTGCTGGGGGTGTGGGGGTATCTGGTGTGCGATCCGGTGCTGCATGGAAGATGCAAAGAATTGAACAGAAGTTAGATTAGAAAATATTGTTTATTTAAAAGGTAAATTAGAGAGAGAGAGAGAAAGAAAGAGGAGATTCGCCTCCCCAAGGCAGGGAAGGAGGTTAAAGCTAGGAAGCATGGCGACAGCCATAGCTCAAATAGCACATGCCCACACCAGAGTCTAGTGAGGCAATAGCAAAATGGCTGCTCATGGTTGCCTTTTAACCCTTCCCTTACCCTTCTCTTTGATGGGGGAAGGTCATTAAGGTAATCGGGTGGTGGTCTGTTTCACATCATTACAAAGAGGCAGGTAAGCGCTGGTATTGATGTCAGGTGATGGACAGCAGGCAGATGGGTGGGTTAATCACAAGATTGCTGCCATGGTGGTGGGCCAGATGGGAGACAAGGGGAGGGGTTTTCCTTCAAGCGACTTGGCAGATGTTTGCAGTTCACAAACTCCTTAACCAAAAGGTAGTCCATTATCATTGTCTATGGCCTTGTCTTGTCTTGCATCTGATGAAGATTTGCCAAGGGGAGAGGGGTATACTGCTACTTGGCCTGCAGTAGAATGTCTAAACGCTTTCAAAACCCTGCCTATTGGAAATGTATCTTATCTATGTCTGACCTGTGCTAGATTCAAAGCATGGCAGAGGTAAAGTCTAAGCAAAAATGGCTATGCTGAGGCAAAAAAGACCACGCTAAGTTTATTCTAGGTTTCTGTAGATACCTCCCTTCAATTTATTTACAAAGGGCAAATTGAGTTAACTGAATTGTCACAATCAGCAAAGGTAGAACTTGGCCCAAGAAACAAGGGCCTCTCCATGTTCCAGGGCCAATAAAACTTAATTAAAAGTAGTCAAACATGCTCATGGTTATGAGAAGTAATCAAATCAGAAAATAAGTCAAGGTCAAGTACACAGAAACAAATAACTCCAGGGAAAGCAACTGCCTAAGGAGTAGTAAAAAGTGAGATAACACGGGCTCACTTACATAACAGTGATACATTATTAGCAATAAAATTATCATCTCAATTATTCTAATATGGTAGGAAAACAAATTCAAAATT
Source organism: Tarsius wallacei (assembly GCA_963574415.1). Classification (NCBI taxonomy): domain Eukaryota; kingdom Metazoa; phylum Chordata; class Mammalia; order Primates; family Tarsiidae; genus Tarsius; species Tarsius wallacei. The sequence continues at coordinate 3,877 of CAUYQG010044065.1, read as the reverse complement.
ACTGTTACACATACCTCTGCTGCATTCTTTGAACTGCAATAGTACAAGAAGAGAAAGAAAGAAGGAGAGGTACATACTTAAACACATGCAAATTTAAACATACAAAATACAGTTTGAAACTAACATTGAGGGGTGTTTATGCCTAGCATATCCGTTAAGCAATTTCATCTTCCCCAGCTCTACTAGGATAGGCATTGCCTTATCTACTTTCCTAGTAATAAAATTACCTCACAAAAGGCTGTTGTAACAGATTCAAGCTACAAAACCAGCAAGTTCTGGGCCTGGAATTTAGCCCTGGGTCTGCGAAACTCCAAAACACTCGTTTCTCTACTCCAGGACCCAGCCTCTTTTCTGATCCCAGTGAAAAGGTCCTGGCAATGTCTGTGGGAGTCAGGATGTGGCGTGGACATTCAGGCAATGTCTGTGGGAGCCAGGATGTGGCATGGACAGGATTGAACTTGGGCTGCAGAGCCAAGAGCCAAGGATATCAGATAATAAAGACAGCAACAGTGATACCACAGCAGTCACTTATCCAGAATAAAGAGCCAGGGAGACAGTACAGACACCTATCCAAAAGATAGCAGCCAGCATTTCAAGAAGGGGGGGCCCTCATTGGACACTCATCCTCTCAGAAAATCCCTGAAAGAAAGGGTGGGCTTTTTTTTTTTTTTTGAGTCGAAGTCTCACTCTGTCACCCAGGCTTGAGTGCAGTGGCAGTGGCACACTCATGGCCACCACAGTCTCGATCTTCTGGGCTCAGGTGATCCTTCTGCCTCAGCCTTCCAAGTAGCTGGAACCACAGGCACAAACCACCATGCCCAACCAATTTTTTTTTTTCTTGAGTTGGATTCTCACTCCGTCGCCCAGGCTGGAGTGCAGTGGCACGCTCATGGTCATCCCAGCGTCGACCTGCTGGGCTCTGGCGATCCTTCCGCCTCAACCTTCCAAGTAGTTAGAACTATAGGCATGCACTACCGCACCCGGCTCGTTTTTTAAAATTTACTGTAGAGACGAGGTCTCACCAAGTTGCCCGGGCTGGTTTTGAACCCACAGACCCAGGCAATCCACTCGCCTTGGCCTCCCAAAGTGCTAGGATTACAGGCTGAGCCACCGAGCCTGGCCTAATTTTTTTATTTATTGTAGAGACAAGATCTCACCATGTTACTCAGGGTGGTCTCGAACCCCTGAGCTCAGGCAATCCTCTCACCATGGCCTCCCAAAGTGCTGACATTACAGGTGTGAGCCACTGTGCCTCGTGGTTAGGGTGGACTTTTTTTTTTTTGAGAGGAAATTACACACACTCTGAATATGGTATGAATTACTGTTGATAATCTTCATGATATTTGCTGAAAACCAAGGGTTGGCAAATTTCAGCTCACCATCTATTTTGTATGACCCACAGGTTAAAAATGATTTTTTGTTTTTTGGGGATCTTTTTTGAGTTGGTATCTCACTTTGTTGCCCAGGCTTCAGTGCGGTGGTACACTCACAGCCACTGCAGCCTCGACCTGCTGGACTCAGGCGATCTTTCCACCTCAGCCTTCCAAGTAGCTGTAACCACAGGAGCACGCCACCAGAGTCGGCTTATTTTCTAATTTATTGTAGAGATGAGGTCTCACCAAGGTGCCCAGGTTGGTTTCAAACCCCTGAGCTAAGGCAATCCTCTTGCCTCAGCCTCCCAAAGTGCTGGGATTACAGGCGTGAGCCACCACACCTGGCTTCCAAGTTCTTTTAGTACTTGAGCCACCCAATACTTTCTGATGTCTCTACAGTCCCTTAATAGGCTGACGTCATATATTCTACTCATTCATAAGTTGGAGCCTGAAGCCTTCCCCTTTTCACTGTTATTCACACAATACTTACTTGCTGAAGATTCCACCCGTGGCTGGACTCTCTCTTTTTGAGTATTTGTTGGCGATGTCTGTATTGCAGTGTTCATAGAACCATGACAATTCTTGTTCTCTCCGCTCCACTATCCCTGCTCAGCTGCTGAGCCCGGGCGTGTCCTAGATGGGTCCTGCTGTTGTCTGTGGTTTGGGTGGGGCAAAACTCACTGGGTCCTGAGACTGGTGGGGATGTTTTGTCAGTTGGTTTTCTGGAGGATGTGGTGAGTAGAACATTTCCTTTGCTATTCTAGTTGTTCAGTATGTTTTAGGAAAGGATTTGGGGGAATGCAAAAACTGTGCATCATGACCCTGCCCTGACCTGAAGTCATGATGGGCTTATTTTAAAATCGTGAGCCTATCCATCAAGGCAACACAGTCACAGACTCTTCAACACTCTACTGCCTTGACCAGCTTCTAAAGTTTCACTTACTTCCACTACTTGGTTCAGTGTTTACTGGCTTCCCTAAAGACATCATCTTGAAATATAATCAGCCTCTGTCTCAGAGTTGCCCACATTCTGATTCTGCTTTCTTTTTTTTTTGAGATGGAGTCTCACTCTTGTCATCCAGGCTGGAGTGCAATGGCTCATGGCCACTGCAGACTCGACCTGCTGGGCTCAGGTGATCCTTCCACCTCAGCCTTCCAAGTTGCTGGAACCACAGGCAAGTGCCGTCACACCTGGCTAATTTTTTGATTTATTGTCTCGCCAAGTTTCCCAGGCTGGTCTCGAAACCCTGAGCTCAGGCAATCCTCTCGCCTCAGCCTCCCAAAGTGCTGGGATTACAGACTTGAGCCACTGCGCCTGGCTTGATATTGCTTTCATTTTCTTCACCATTTTCTTCACCAACTCCCTTCAAATTTCAGTTCCTTCATTAGCTAGCCCCAGTTAAAGTATCTACATGTACATTCTGAACAATTTCTTCCTTTAATAAGACTCCTTCTTCTTTCAAATCAGAATTCATTTGAGAACTGTCTTTACACTAAAATTACCGCATTTTCCTCCTAGGCATGTTTCAAAGTGTTCTTTATATTTCAGGAGCCTCTGTCAGAATGTCTCCTTTAATGTTCAGCAGACTTGCTAAATCAAAAATAGTTTCCGCAAGTCACTATTGCATTACCTTTGCAGTACATTTCTTTCAAATAGAAATTGTTGTATTCAAGCCTGTTGGCCTCATACTGCTAGAGAAGACATATTTCCCTAATGAATAAAGTAAAATTACTCATTCCTCTGAAGTGTTGTAAAGTCCTTTCTAGTCTTTAGAAACAGAATGCCCCTCCCTTTTTGCTAAAGAAAAGAAATTCAAAGGGAGGTGGGGGTGGGGGTGGGGGTGGGACATGTGGTCCCTAGTCTCCAGTGAGCTACTGAAGGACTCTATCCCTGATTCTGGGCAGTTTCATTCAATCGGCACCCCAGTGTGCCTTGAGCACCTCCTACGCACAGTTTCTTGTTGAGTAGAAAAGATAAATAAGAAATCATCCTCCAAGGGGACACTGGATCAGATGTAGGTTAGAATTCTGAATCTACTATTGCCTAGCAGGCTGCCTGAGTCACCTACTTAATCTGAGTCTTAATTTCCATATCTGAGTAGAATAATTCCTACATAACACAGCTATCGTGGACATAATTTTATATCGGAGGGTGCCAAAAAAATGTATACATATTTTAAGAAAGGAAAAAACGGTATTAAAATTGTAGGATGAATTCAAGTCACATTTGACTTCTGCAATTATAAGAGGTGTTCAAAGTGATTACAATCAGGGACCGGACACTTCTGAAAAGTACTTCAAAAAGTAATACAGTCCGGGCGCCGTGGCTCAAGTCTGTAATCCCAGTACTTTGGGAGGCAGAGGCGAGAGGACTGCCTGAGTCCAGGGGTTCAAGACCAACCTGGGCAACTTGGCGAGATGTCATCTCTACAAAAAACTTAAAAATTAGCCGGGCATGGTGGTGCACACCTGTAGTTTCAGCTACTTAGAAGGTTGAGGAGGAA
>CAUYQG010044044.1:0-16694 GCA_963574415.1 Tarsius wallacei | reverse complement strand
GCAACCAAATATAGTATTTTCTGTCCCACAGACAGCAGGAGTATTTTTTTTTTTTGAGTTGGAGTCTCACTCTGTCGCCCAGACTGGAGCGCAGTGGCCGCTCCCAGCCACCGCAGCCTCGACCTGCTGGGCTCCGGCGATTCTTCTGCCTCAGCCTTCCAAGTAGCTGGAACTACAGGCACCCGCTACCATGCCCGGCTAAGTTTTTTATTTTATTGTAGAGATGAGGTCTCACCAAGTTGCCCAGGCGGGTCTCGAACCCGCGGACTCAGGCAATCCACTCACCTCGGCCTCCCAAAGCGCAGGATTACAGGCTGAGCCACCGAGCCCGGCCTAGATCAATTTTTTAAGCTCTTCTTTTATGGTATTTCTATACATTTTTTTCATTTATAGTTTTTGCTTTATGTATTTTGATCCTAAGTTCATGACTACTTTTTTATCCGAGTTTTACCTTTCATAATTAAAAGATTCTTTTTATATGATTTAGTAATTATTTATCCTTGAAATCAACTTTGAATACAGTATAGGTACTTTTCTATTTGCTCTAGTCTTTTCTCTGCAAACATCTGTTATCCATTTATCCATGGTTAAGTGCTGCTTGTCCTCTGCATCGATCATTTTTTTCCTGGTTATATTCACTTCTTTGTCCCTTTCCCCTGCCCCTTGGGAGTCTTCCTTAAGCTTGTTTCCATATTATGTATTCCATTTCCTGCAGTAGGCACTCCTCTTTTTACTGTTTCTATGCATTTTATTTATTGTTTTAATCACTTTTTAGTACCATAACATGATATCCTTCTTGCTTGTGCATTCCTCTCATCCAGCTCCCTTTTCATCACCGACTATTGCCTTATCCTCTCTCTCTTTCTGTGTGTCTTTTATCTGTTTATTTGCCTATAGCATTTACTTTATTTTTTTTTTAATCAGCATGCAGTAAAATTGACTTTTGGGGTGCAAAGTTCTGTGAATTTTAACACATGTATAGATTCATGTGACCCCTGCATAGTCAAGATACACAATGGTTGTATCGTACCAGAAAAATCCCTCATACCTCACTTCTATAGTCACATCCTCATCTCACTCTCAGATCTAGTAATCCCTGTCGCTATCATTTTATCTTTTTAGAATGGTATGTAAAGGGAATCAAGCAGTATAAAACCGAGATTTGAGATTGGTTTCTTTCACTCAACATAATGTTTTTCAGAGTCATACAAGTTGTCGTATACATGAATAGCTAATTCTTTTTCATTGCAAAGTAGTACTCCATTGTATGAATGTGTCACAGTTTATCTATTCACTTGTTAAAAAACATTTGAGTGGTTTGTAATTTTTGGTGATTAAAAATAGAGCTGCTATAAATAGTCATAGGTTTTTGTGTGGACATAAAGTTTCATTTCTCTAAGATAAATAATTAGAAGTGGGATCATTGAGTCATATGGTAAGTGTATGTTTAACTTTATAAGAAACCGCCAAACTGTTTTCTAGAGTGGCTGTGCCATTTTGCATTGCCATCCATGATGAATGAGTTTCCCTTGTTCTACATTCCTGCCAGCACACCATATTGACAGTATTTATTATTGCTGTTGTTATCATCATCATTATCGTTATTTTAGCCATTTTAATAAGTGTGTAGTGCTACCTCCTTGTGTTTCTAATTTGCATTTACCTAATTTCTAATAATATAGAACATCTCTTCATGAATGTATTTGCCATCCTTATAGCATCTTTGGTGAAGTGTCTGTTCAAGATTTCAGATAATAGTTTTAGTAGGATTGTCCTCATATTAATGAATCCGAGAGTTCTTCACTCTGAATACAAGTCCTTTGTCAGATATGTGATTGCAAATACTTTCAGTTTGGAGTCTGTCTTTTTATTCTATTATAGTGTCTTTTGCAGAACAGAATTTTTAAACATTTTAATAAAGTGTAATTTATCACTTTTTCTTTTATGAGTCATGTTTTTGGTGTCATGTCTCAGAACTCTTTGTAAAACTTCAGGTAATGAAAATTTCTTCCTGTGTTTTCTAAAATGTTATACATTTGTATTTTGTCCTATTACTCATTTTGAGGTAATTCTTGTGTAAGATGCGAGATGGATGTCAAAGTATATTGCATATGAATGTCCAATAATTCCAGCACCATCTATTGAAAGCTTATCTTGTTTCACTTCATTGTTTTTGCACTTTTGTTAAAAATCGGTAGTCCATATTTGTGTGGGTCTGCTTCTGAAGTCTTTATTCTGTTCTATTGGTTTATATCTATTCCTTCACCAATATCACACAGCTTGATTACTAAAGCTTTACATAGTAAGTCCTAAGATTGGATACTGTGATTTCTCAAACGTTATTCTTCATTATTTAAATTATTTTGGCCATTGTGGTTTTTTTCTGTCTTTTCATATAAATTTTAGAATCAGGTTGGGTGCAGTGATTCATGCCTATAACCCTAGCACTATGGGAGACCAAGGCATAAGGATCACTTGAGGCCAGGAACTCAAGACCAACCTGTAAAACCTAGTGAGATCCTATCTCTACAAAAATATTTAAATTAAAAAAACTTTTTTTAATTAGCTGGATGTGGTGTCACATGCCTATAGTCATAGATTCTTAGATGGTTGAGACAGGAGAGTCGCTTGAGCCTAGGAGTTTGAGGCTGCAGTTAGTTATAATCACACTGCTGCACTCCAGCCTGGGTGACAGAGAAACATCATTTCTAAAATAAATAAATATATACATACATACATAAATAAATAATCTTAGAAACACTTTGTCCATACCAACAACAAATTCTGCTGAGACTTTTACCAGAATTTCCTTAAGTCTATAAATCAATCTGGAAGAAGTGATATATTTATAATGCTGACTCTCCAATCCATGAATATGGTATGTCTCTTCATTTATTTAGAAATTATTTGATTTCTTTCAGTGTTTTGTTATTTTCAGCATATAGATTCTAGATGTGTGTTGTTAGATCTATACTAAATAGTTCATTTGTTTTGGAGCTATTATCAATGGTATTTTTAAAATTTTTATTTCTACTTATTAATATATAGAAATACAACTGATTTTTGTGTGTTAACCTTGTATCCTATAAACTAGCTAAATTCACTTACTAATTCTAGCATTTTTTGGTAGATTTCTGTAGATTTTCTACATAAACAATCATTTTTCTGTGTACAGGAACAATTTTATTTTTTCTTTTCCAATACACTTTTTTTTTAAATTGTCTTTTTGGCACTTTCTAGATCTTCCGGTATGATGTTGAATAGAAATGGTAAGGGTGGGCATTCTTGATTTGTTTCATAGCTTAGGGGGAAAGCATGCAGTCTTTCACCATTAAGTATGTTGTAGGTTTTTGACAAATATCTTTTTTTTTTTTTCATCAGAGTCTCACTCTGTTGCCCAGGCTGGAGTGCAGTGGCACACTCATTGCCACAGTCTTGACCTGCTGGGCTCAGGTGATCCTTCTGCCTCAGCCTTCCAAGCAGCTGGAACCACAGGCATCTACCACACCACGCCCAGCTGGCAGATATCTTTTATTAGGTCAAGGAAATTCCCTTCTATTTATAGTATTCTGAGAACTTTCATCATGAATGAATATTGAATATTGTCAAATGCTTTTACTGCAACAATGGATATGTTCATTGGTTTTTCTTTCTTTAGATTATCAATTTGTTAAATTACATTGATTTTTGATTATTGAATCAGTCTTGCATTCTCAGAATAAAGCTCATTTACTTGGAGTGCATTACTCTTTTTATATATTGCTGGATTGGATTTGCTGATATTTTACTGATGATTTCTATATTTATGCTTATAAAGGATATTTGTCTATAGTTATCTTGTAAAATTTTTATCTGGTTTGGTATCAGGGTAATGCTAGTCTCATAAAATAAGTTGGGAAATGTTCCTTACTCTTCTATTTTTTAGAGAAATCAGTGTTATTTCTTCTTAAAGTGTTTTTTTGCCTAGGGTCTCACTCTTGTCCAGGCTAGAATACAGTGGCATGATCATGGCTCACCATAGCCTCCAATTCCTGGGCTCAAGCAATCTTTCTGCCTCAGTCTCCCATGTAGCTGGGATTACAGGCATGCACCACCATGTCTGGCTAATGTTTTGATTTTTTTGTAGAGACATGGTCTCGTTATGTTGCTCAGGCTGGTCTTGAATTCCTGGACTCAAGCTATCCTCCCGCCTTGGTCTCCCAAAGTGCTGGGATTATAGACGCGAGCCACTGCACCCAGCCTATTTCTTCTTTAAGTATTTGGTAGCATTCACCAAGACAAATTTCATCTTAAGGACTTTTTAATCTGGATTTCATAATGTTTGATGGGTTGTAATTTCATTTTCTTCCAGTTCAAAATATTTTCTAATTTCCCATGAGGCTTCCTCTTTGAACCAAACCATAGATTGTTTAGAAGTTTGGTTTTTAATTTCATTATTTTTCCAAGGGTTCTACTGCCATGATTTTAACTTCTAACTAAATACTCACAATTCCTACCCACACTTCTTTATTGAGATTTAGAACCTTACGTATAACTGCCTACTGGATATCTTGTACTGGATGCACTAGACATACAAAATTTCAACATATTCAGCAATACTCATTATCCCCCTACTCCCACCCCACCATGTCTGTTCCCTGTCTTTCAATGCCAGTCTTAGTGGGTGTTTAACATCCACTCAAGTGTCCAAGTGAGAATCTGGAACTCAACCTGGTATCCTCCCCTTGGCACAATCTATGAGTACATACTGTTCATTCTACCTCTTTGTTATTTCATGTACCTGAGCCCTTCTCACTATGCATACTGCTACCACCTTAACAATAGTAAGTGTGTCATGGAGTCATTGTGATTATTAAGTTATATTTGAAGCCCAGCATTGTGCTTGGCAGGCAATGAGTGAATCATAAACAGAAGGTACTCATATAGTTGTTGTTTGATACACATTTTCCCTCTTCTAGTGAAATTAAGATCCTACTAGTTGGTTTTCTTGCCTTTAGTCTTACCCTATTCAGCCCTTCCTTCATTTCCCTACCAAAGCGATCTTTCAAAAGCTCAAATCTGATCACATACTCTCCAAGCAAAAACCTTTCATAGTTTCAGAAAATCTATTAATAATATTATTCACTGTAAAACTAGGTCAAAGGAGAAAAACTATATAATTATCTCAAAAATGACAGAAAAGGCAACTGACAAAATCCAATTATCATTCCTTCTTTTAACATTTAGAAAAATAAGAATAGATCAATGCTTTCCTTGACATAATAAATATATTAACAGCCTTCATCATGCATACTGGTAAAACTCTAGTGACATATCTATTAAGACCACAATCAAATTAAGAATGCCCACCATCACCACTATAATTTAACATTGTTCTGGAAGCATCAACAAATGCAACTAATTCCATAAAAGAAAAGTATAAGAAGCTTAGATGTTGAAAAAGAGGACACAAAATGAGCTAGTATCATCTGAACTGTGTCTTAGAGGAATTCCTCTCAGGTTTTGGCGTGTGATTGATATCATTTTTCTGGTTTGTCATTCAGAAAAGATTTTTTCCATTTATAATCGCCTAGTCATTTCAGTGGGAATTAGAAAGGAGATATTAAATACATGGTCTCAGTTGAGCATGAATTACTTTTTTAATTAGAAAAAGAAGTAACTCTAAATCCGAGAGAAAAAAAATCACTGTGTAATGGGAGGCCAGTCTTGCGCGCACTATTAACAAAGGAATTAGATGCAACTTGGATACTCCAAGATTCTGTTCAGCTGACTCCCCTGAATTCTGAGTCTTTGAGTCACTGCTAAAACCACATAACTTTTGTGCTCAGTAATTTGGTTCTCCCTGGATCCAGAAACTTGGAAATCTGGGCAGTTTTAAAGTCCACTAAACCTAGTTTAGAGTAAACTATTTTCCACAAAGGTCTCCCTGGTCATTCATGGAATTCCCAGGGCTGCACCCCATCTACTCAGACTCCACACAACCACTACCCTACAAGTCCAGAGACCATTTCTCTTCACAGGGAAGATCTGGGCTAGTCTCCCTTTGAGGTCTCACAAGCCCAGTCTCTTAATACTTTGCACTCCCTAATGGTGTGTAAATGTCACCGCCCGTTCCCTCTGGGGATGCAACGCTTGCTACTTTATGCAAGGAGGAGTATGCAGGGTTCAGTGCAAATAGAGGAGGAGCCTTTTTGACCAGCTTGGAAAAACAAGGGTAAACCCTGCCCCTATGAACATCTGTTCCCCTCAGGTTGACCCTGAGGGTCCTTCCTCATGCGTGAAAGAGATGGTCTGGAAGTAAGGCATCTAATAAGTTAGCTTTATTTCTTACTTGGAGACCACCTCATGCCTCAAGTTGAGTGAAAACAAGAGGGACAGATGAAGCCTACCGCTTCCTCGTTCACATCCCCAGGACAGGAATCAGAATGGAGGGCCATGGGGCTCCACCCTCATCTGGGTGCTCAGTAAATGTGGCATGAAGCACAGAGGAGGGAGGTGTTCAACCCCTCTGCTGCAGCGGTTGCAGACATGGCTTTGAGCGCTGCTCTGCAATGTGATTATTTCTAAAGATGTGACATAAATACTAACATGGGGTCCCTGGAGCTGCAAAGTCGCTACTTGGCAGCTTAATTTGGACATTCAATCAAAACTGTCTGTTGGCGGCTTTGCACTACCCAAGCAGTATAGGTCCAGAAGCCCCGCAATCTGCTCAGCGAGAACGCTAAGTGATGGGTTTAATTTCCAGAAGCTTGGAACAAAAGCCTTCCCAGCTCTGAGGAAGGCGGGCTTACCTCCCTTCTCTAGGGAAACAGTACATATTTTCTCATATCTTCAGTGGGCTCCCTGCCTTGGTAGAAAAGTGCTATCTACATTAACCACATCACTGAATCATGGAATTCAAAGGATTTTTAAAAACAGATAGTCACATTCTCATACCATGTTCCCCAGACAGTCAGAGGAAAGGGCTATAATTTGAAGATAAGTTTTCTGTTTCTTCTACTGTTATTCAGGGGCAATGGGGGAAGAAAACATCTGTTAGAAGGAGTCCCAGCAGAGGAATGTCTCCTCCTTATGTTGTCAAACATCCGCAATTGCACGGAAGCACCAAAAGAGATAATGTTCCTGCTGGACCCATTTATCTCGAATGGATGAATGGAGAGACGGACTGAATGGATAGATGGATGGGTTAGGTTGAGTGAACCGATGGAGAGATAGGTTGGATGAAAAGATAAAGGGATGGAGGTATAGATGGGTTGGATAGAGGGGTGAAGGAATAAATGGATGGATGGGTGGACAGACAAATGAATGGACAGATTAAGTGATGGGTCTTAACCAACTTGAAGGAAACTAGCATCCTTCCCACTTTCTTTTTATTACAATTTAATCAAACTATTCATATCTCAAGGCACCTACTGAATTCCCCCATTTTTTTTTACCACTGTACACACACACACACACACACACACACACATATTTATAATACTTCTAAATTAACCAGTACTGATAGCATCCCAGCATCCCAGGGTCCTGAAGGTCCTTCACATGTCCAGGTATTAACTTTGCTTGTTGGACTATGGGGTGGTCCAGGGAGGATTCCAAGGGAGCAGCTGGGACAGTGGAAAGAGCCACCTCAGGAGGGTCATTTGCCAGCTTGTACAGAAGCACTGCTGGAGTATTCTGGAAGAATGTCTAACTGTACTCAGACATAGACACAAAACTGATAACCATCTAAAAAGGGGTATACAGCTGAGCTAGAGAGAGTTCTAGCACAGACCCCACCCTATGCCTCTGTCTGATATTCCAAACTCAGCTCAGAAGAGGTGAACCTTCAAGGGGACCGACCATGTATGGATGCTGTACTCTGACTCCCTGAGAGCAAGCCCTGTGCTGTTTCTGTAGTTCAGACAGCACGTTAAAGGCACACTTATGACAGGGTAGTATGTTGAGGTTTGAAGTGCTGTGTTTCTCTCACTTCTCACTTCACTGGATTCTGTCACTTGTACCCTGAGGCCCCTCCCCCCAGACCAAGCAGCTAGAGGTGAGTCATCCACTGCCTGAGGGAGAAAGTTGTCAAGGTGTGACTGAGAAACAAAGGCAGCAAATTCTTCACTTTTCTCCACCATCCTCATCATGGGAGCTCAAAAGCCAAGCTCCAGGATGACAGAGCAAGTAGACAAAGAAGCAGATAATCCCTTGTTTGTTCCATGATTTGTCCCTCTGCTCTCCATACTCTGAATTAACTCCACCTTTCACCTCCTTCACCTAGGAAAGCCAAAACTCCTAAGCATAGCCCCTCAGGAAACAGGTGCCCAGGTGAGTCCCCAGACCAACAAGCCTGGAAAGATGCTGAGTCCAAATCCCAAGTGGGCTTACTTAGCTGGGGCATATAAATAAGACACACAACTTTCAGCATGCTCAAAACAACTCCCCTTTCCCTCACGCCACAGACCGAGAAGTGCTGTTGCAGAGGGTGCTTCTCAAAGGGTGATCTGCAGAGTTGCAGCATCAGCACCACCTGGGACCTTATTAGAAATAAAGATTCTAAGATCCCATCCAGACCTTCTGAATCGAGGCTAGAGGCCTAAAACCTGAATTTAACACATCTCCAGAATATTCTGATATACACTTAGATATAAGAATGATTGTTTTTGACGAGCACTATCCAATAAAAACTTCTGGAATAATGGAAATGCTTGCTATCCAATGTGGTAGCCACCAGCCACACGTGGCTACTGAATACTTAAAAGGAATGGGCACCGTGGCTCACACCTGTACTCCCAGCACTTTGGGAGGCTGAGGCAGGAGGATCACTTGAGGCCAGCATTTCTAGACAAACCTGAGCAACGTAGCAAGACCCTGTCTCTACCAAAACAAATGTAAAAATTAGCTAGGCATGGTGGTGTGCACCTGTAGTCCCAGCCTCTCAGGAGACTGAGGTGAAAGAATCACTTGAGTCCAAGAGTTCAAGGTTGCAGTGAGCTAAGATCAGAATGAGACACTGTCTCAAAAACAAACAAACAAACAAAAAGCCTTGGCAAGTGGCTATTGTGTCAGAAGAACAAGGTTTTTCATTTTATTTTTCCTTAATCTAAATTTAAATAGCCCCATGTGACGAGTGGCTGCCATATTGTACAGAGCAGCTTAAACCATTGCGTCAGCCTCCTGAGAGATTCCTTTCCCTTCACCCTCTCTTCCTTCCAGGTCAGCCTATGAGCTGCAGACAAATTAATCTTCCCAGAACATAGATCTTATCATGTCATTCCTACTCTCAGTGACTCACCATTGCCTACTGACTTTAAGTTCATGTCTTTTTTTAGAAAGCCAAAAATGACTTATTCCAAAATATAATAGAAAAATAGATTAAATAATAATAGTTAATGGTGAATGAGCTCTTACTAAATGAGCCCTAAATGCTGCATGTGTATTATCTCACTTAATCCTTACAAGAACTTTATATCGTGAGTATTACTGTTCTCCCCATTTTATTGATGTGAAAACTGAGAGATGAGGAGTTTGAATGACATGTTCAAGGTCACATAGCTGGTATAGTAGAGTAAGATTTGAACCCAGGTGGTCTGCCTCCAAAGACCGCACTCTTAACCACAACATCACACTGTGTCAGAAAATCCTTCTGGGTCAGATGACATTTCCCGCTGAGTGTGCCTCTTATTTAACCCAGGACTATGGTCATATGTTTTACGGAGGCAGCTTCGAGGTCTGTCTTAAAACACATCACTTGCTCCTTCTGTAGTGAATAAGCAAAAGCTATCATCAGATGTCTTGGACACTTTCTGGGAAAGATCAACATATTTATCCCCAAAATAGCATCTTTCCATCTCAGAAAGTACATCAGGCACATTTTAGGTAAAGTCAGCACATCATTCATTGAGGTGTAAAAAACATGATGGGGTGGGGGGAGCACTGAACTTAAACTAAGACATTTTTAAAATGGTGAAAATGTTCAAGGCAGATGGGATCCAAACAGGTAGGCAATGGGAGGCAGTCTTTAGATAGAAGAGTCTCTTATAGCTAAATGAATCTGAATCCTAGCCTCCACCACAGGGCCGATAGTCAAAATATTCAGCAAGCAGTTAGCTCATCAAAATGGACACAGCTAAAGCCCTAGAGCACATGAAAAGGCTCCCACTGGACTAGACATTGACCTTTTCATCACCAGATCACGTCAGAGGGCTCTTGGAGAAGAAACTAACGAGGCCAGGGAGGCAGAGGGCACTTGCGGTATTGCTTATTTGCCAACTGGTATAGAAGTATTTTTGATGGTTTTGAAAACCATCCTTGATCAAGATGACTGAGCATAGCACAGATACTTTTTTCCAGCAAAACATACTTGAGGTTCCAAATAGTTTCATTTTTAAACAGTCTTCTTTAAAAAAAAAGAGAGTTAAAGAAAGCTAATTGATGGCTTCCAGGGTCTGGGAGGAAGCAGGAATGCAAAGTTACTGCTTAATGGGCATGGAGTTTTATTTTGGAGCAACAGAAATGTTTTGGAACCAGACAGATATACAGAGAGACAGAGGTGGTAGTTGCACAATGCTGTGAATGTACCAAATACCAGTGAACTGTTCACACTAAAATGGTCAACTTTATGTCATGCGAGTTTCACCTCACTAAACTGAAAAAAAAAAAAAGGAGGGGGTGGGTTATGCTCAATCCAAACTGCACTCAGCCCATAAGAAGCAGCAACCTGAGCTGGGCACCCTCACGATGGTAATGACACCCTAGTTGAGATTCTGGAACAGGGCCCAAAGATGCCTACAACCCCTCCAGATTGTGTCCATTTTGATCATTAGCTCCATGAAGCCTTGGCCATGGTCACTGCAATGCAACGCCCTCTCTTATCTCCACCATAATGTCGAGACTTCCCTACACCGCCTTCTTACATGTATCCCAGACCCCAGTCATGCGCAGCTGCTTGCTGTTCCCTGCAAGTTCCTTCCATCATGGAAAGAGACAGACTGCTCTCGTGTCCCGGACTATGCCCCACAGCTATCGCCCAAGAGATATGTGCAGAGTGGACAAATTGGGCAGATACTCTCTCAACTTTACTAAGACCTTTACCCCAAATCATTAGCCCTGTTGAATTGGGCTAGCCCAGAGTTCTCAACTCTGGATCCCCATTAGAATTGGTGGAAATTGGACGGGCTCCTCTTGCTCCCTTTTCCCTAGTCATGTTTGTTTAAATTCATGGCATTTCAGAGAGAATAGTGTGTCCCGTGCAGGAGACAAGCTCAGGCGTCTCTTACCGTACTAGCTATATGGAGTTCCCAGAAGTCGGAAGGCAGAGTGAGCCTCAAATAGAAAGCCAAGAGACTAAACTTAAGGGCATACCACGATGACGTCATTAAGCTCCTCCCTCACCTTTGAAAACCCTACCTGCCCCTGGCTAATGCTCATGAACCAACAGCATTATCCAAGCCCTTAATCCTGATCCACATCCTCATGCCAGCCCTGGAGTAGAGAGGAGATTTGAGCTCCCTCTACAGGTCACAGTGTGCACTATCCTTTGCCTACAGGGTTCCCTCCTTGGGCCCTTTGCTGAAAGCCCTTCATCCTTCCAGTTATCTCTCTAATGGCACCTTTTCCCTGAAGTCTTTCCTGGCTTTATCTGACCCACACCAGGATTTGTTCCTTTCTTACTTTCAGTAGCACAGTACACTTTAGGAATATGTTTACTTGCTTTACTTGTTCTATTATATCCAATAGAGCTCCTTAAAGGAAGGGACTATGACTTTCTAATATTTCTGGAAGAAGCCTTGTACAGTATTTAAAAGCTTGACCTCAAGGTCAAACAGACCTGGGTTTGAGTCAAGGTAATACCATTTTCTAGCTATGTGATCTTGAAAGTTACTTAACCTCTCTGAGCCTCAGTTTCCCCATCTGTAATATGAGAATATTACAATGAGAATAGCAACAGTGCAACCTCACAGGGTTGTTGAGAGGGTTTAGGAGTTGTAATGTATGCTACTATATTCACTATAATGACTGTAACCTATGATCTAATCAACAACTCCTAGTCATCATTATTATTCTGTCCTATTAAGTGCCTAGGACACTATTTTGTAAGTATTTTGTAAATGTTCAATAAATGATTATTGAATATCATTAAATTCTCTGATTTTCTGCAAGATTAAAAGCTTTGTGGGAGCAAGATCTGTTACTATGGAGCCCACTTTTGTATCCCTAGCACTAGTACAATGTCCAGCACACAGTAGGTGGTCAACAAATGAGAAATAAATTGATAAATGGATGAATGAGATGCTCCACGTTCTAAAACTGTTGCAGAGCCCAGATACCTGCATGGGTTGATGCCCCTGCTCTGGCTTTCCAGGACACCTTGTACTTGTGTCTGGTACAGGATTTATAACACTTTATTGCAGTCGTTCATTTCTTTGCCATATTGACTGGTGACTCCACAGCGCAGCACAGTATGAGGCATATGCTACAGAGAAGAACGAATTGCCATTAAAAAAGAAAAAAATAAAAATTTAAAAAGAATGAATGACCATGAATCACATCATCTTGGGGTATTCTTTGGGACTAGAGAAGAAGAATCTTAAGACTTTAAGCCTAGAGATAATTTACAGGTTTTGTGATTTGTTCTGGCCCCTGAGGATAAGATGAGAATATCACGATGTCAGTTTTTATTGAGCACATACTATGCACCAGGTGCTGTTATAAGCTCTTTATACACACCATGGTGTTGCTCAGCTCCATTGCCCATCCTCTTCCCAGTCAAACTTTACCATCTCACTTGGGAAGGCAGGAATCCAGCCACTGAAAAAAGGTAGTGGCTCAACAGATTTAAAAAGAGGCTGTCAAGTGTGATGGCGCATGCTTCTAGTTCCAGTGACTTGGAAAGCTGAGGTAGAAGGATCGCCTGAGCCCAGAAAGTTGAGGCTGTAGTAGCCACTGCACACCAGTCTGGGTGACAGAGTGAAACTTTGACTCAAATAAATAAATAGATAATAAATAAACACATAAATACATAAATAAATAAACACAGGCTGTGCTGAGATCATCTGCTTCACCTGCCCTAGGACATAGGAACTGAACCAAACTGCCCCCTCACACAGCACCTTCTGCATTTCAAGTATCTAATCTAAAACCACTTTCTTTACCAGATTGGTAAAGTATGATGGGGAAGAACTCGGGCATTAAACCCAGAGATCCTGGATTAGTCTCAGCTCTGGTCTCAAGGAGCTAAATGTCTTCAAAGTTACCTAACTTTTCAGAAACTCAGTCTCCTTGTCTAAAATGGTACTAATGATAAGGATGTTGTCTTACAAGGATGTTGCAAATAATGAATTAATAGAATGTCTGGCATATAGTAAGCATTCAATGTGTGCTACATTGTTATTATGGCTATTCTTCTGCATCAGTATCCCCATCACGTTATAGCAGAATACTTAGTGACCTTCAACTTCAGTGTCTTCCCTCCCTGAAGTTCTCAGGGTCCCTCTACCAGGATCTGAAAGAAATGAGCATTCTTCACTCTCTCACTACCTGTCTTTAAAATGTTTTATTCAATTGCAGATGTAACAGAATCCAAAGTAAATATTACCTTAGATTCTATCTCAAACTTAAATAAATTCTTCAATTTGTACATTCACCTTCTGGTCTTTATTCCACATTAGCATTCAATTTTTACATAATTTGAAAACTGTAAATCTATTTAACATTTTCACTTTGCATCATACCACTTGGGGCTATGATAAAGCAGCTTGTAGAAGCTCAACACTCCCACTGTGAACAAGTAAAAAAGCCAGATAAACAAACAAAAATTATTTTTCAAGAAATTGGAATTTTGAAGGAATCTGAATTGAGATGAGTCCAGCATTCTATGTGTCATTTTTTTCCTTTGGGGCATAAACCAATTCTCGGCACAGGGTAAGAGACTAAGAAGCTAGATAGACGGCAGCTGCTAAGAAGCTGAGAAGCCAACAGAAATTTAGGCATATTCTGGGGCTAGGAAATAAGAGCTTCCCTGGAAAGCAGCACTTGAGGGGCCAAGATCATAGAAAGAAGGGAAGAACAAAGATGTAAACCCAACACTAGGCAACGATTTTTCCCTTGCAGCTTCACCAATTCACCTGCAGAGACTGAGACACAAAGCAGAAATCAGCTGAGCATTTTGGTCAGTGTTATGGTGCTGGAAAAACAAAAATTAGAGCTCAGGACCCAGTAAGAAGGAGAGCCCTGGTAAGTGTTCAGTTGGAGCCTCTATACCGGGGTTCCCCCAGCCCTGGACCATGGACCTGTGCTGGTCAGTGGCCTGTTGGGAACTGGGCCACACAGCAGGAGGTGAGTGGCAGGCGAGCAAGCAAAACTCCATCTGTATTTACAGCCATTCCCTAGCACTTGCGTTACCACCTGAGTTCCACCTCCTGTCAAATCAGTAGCGACATTAGAGTCTCCTAGGAGCACAAAACCTATTTTGAACTGCACATGTGAGGGATCTAGGTTGTGTAGCTCTTTATGAGAGTCTCATGCCTGATGATCTGAGGTGGAGCTGAGACACTGATGCTAGCACTGGGAGTGACTGCAAATATAGATTCACATTAGCAGTGAGGTTTGACTGCATATCCACGCCCCCCCCCCCCCCGCCCCCACCATCTGTGGAAAAACTGTTTTCCACGAAACTGGTCCCTAAAGTCAAAAAGGTTGGGACTGCTGCGCTACACCATAGGCGTGGGAATGAACCAGAAATAGAGCAAACCTTACCAAGACTCAACCAGCATCGAGTGAACTCAGTCACTGCCAACTGGGTGAATCCTCCCTAGAGAAAGACAACCTCACCAATAAATTTCTAATTTGGCAAGGAAATAGATGAAATTCAAACAAAAGTTTCATAGATGCAAAAAAAAAAAAAAAAGAAGGACCAGAAGGAAAAAAAGACAATAGAAAAGATCCACAAGTTACTCAGACACTGGAATTATCAGACATAAACTTTAAAATAACTATAACTAAGATGTTAAAAAAATAAAAGAGGAGGAAGGATAACAATATGGAGGCTTTCACCAGAGAACTATAAACCATAAAAAAAAAACAAATAGAAACTTTAGAATTAAAACTATAATAATTCCCAGGTTGGGGGATAGTCTACAAAATACTTGACCAATATATCTCAGAACTGTTAAGGTCGCAAAAACAAGAACAAGGAAAGACTGAGAAATTGTCATAAACTAGAGGAGACTAAGGAGGCATTACAACAAAAGGTAATTACTGGATGACATCCTGGAACACATACAGAAAGTCACTGGAAAAAAAAAACAAAAAACAAAGTCTAGAGTTTAGTTACCAATAAAGTACTAATTAATGTTAAATTTCTTAGCTTTGGCAAATATACCAAGGTAATGTAAGATGTCAACAAAAGGGAAAACTGGGTGAAGGGTATATGGGAATTCTGTTCTCTTTGCAACTTCTACAAATCTAAAACTATTCCAAAATTAAAAGTTTATTAAGAATACAATTAAGATTAGCATCTTAATACATTGGCGGTTGGAAAGCAAAATAGTGAGTCAGAAAACAGGTCATTGAGAATAATCAGACTAAAGCACAGAGGGCAAAAAAAGATGGAATGTATAGAAAAGTGTCAGAGATAGAAGGACACAGTATAAGCACATATAGTATAGAAGACACATGTATAAGCAAAGCTAGGATAAAAGGAGAGAAAGAATGGAGCAGAGAATGGATAAAAATTTTCCAAATACTGATGTCAGACATCAATCTAAAGAGTCAAGAAGTATACAAACACCAAACAGGATAAATACACACACACACACACACACACACACACACACACACACACAAACACACCCAGGAATATCATAGTCAAACTGCTGAAAATCAAAGATAAAGTCTAAAAGTTAGGCAGATTACAAAAAGGGCACATTATCTTCAAAGGAGCAGCAATAAGACTGATAGAATAACAAAAATGATGGAAGAAGAACATTGGGATAATATCTTTAAAGTGCTGAAAGAAAATAACAGCCAGTTTTAAATTCTATATCCAGCAAAAACATTTCTCAAAAGTGAATGTGAAATAAAGAGTTTTTCTTTTCTATTCTATTTTCTTTTTAAGATGATATCTCACTATGTTTTCCGGGCTGGACTTAAAACTCCTGGGCTCAAAAGATCTTCCTGCCTCAGATACCCAAATGACTGGGACTATAAGCACTGGCCACCACCACAGCCTGAAATAAAAATATTTTAAAATGTATTCCCAGCAGGCCTAAACTAAAGTAAATACTAAAGAGAGTTTTTGTTTTTGTTTTTGTTTGAGTCAGGTATCTCACTCTGTGACTCAGGCCGGAGTGCAGTGATATGATCACATCTCACCACAGCCTTGACCTGCTGGATTCAGGCAATCCTTCTTTCTCAACCTCCTGAGTAACTGGGACTACAGGTGCACAACACTGCGCCCAGCTAATTTGTGTGTTTTTTGTAGAGGTGAGGTCTAGCAATGTTGCTCAGGCTGGTGTCAAAGCCCTAAGCTCAAGAAATCTTCCCACCTCAGCCTCCCAAAGCGCTGGGATTATAGGTGTGAGTCACTGCACACAACCATAAAGGGAGTTCTTTTTCTGTTGTTGTTGTTGAGTTGGAGTCTCACTCTGTCACCCAGACTGGAGTGCAGTGGCCGCTCCCGGCCACCGCAGACTCGACCTGCTGGGCTC
>CAUYQG010044043.1:0-18524 GCA_963574415.1 Tarsius wallacei | reverse complement strand
TGATGAAGAGTAGTCAGTTGTGTAGCAGTATGATTAGATAAAGAGTGTATTATCTGAAACGCCCAAAGCACGAAACCGAGAGACCACCAGAGAGCCGACTCCGTTGCAATCACATGAGGGTCTTTATTCAGGCTCAAGTCCGGGTTCACAAACCGAAACCGACACAGCGGCTCAACATTTGAGAGCCCTGATTCTGATTAGCAAGCAGTTTTTATACACAGTTTTAGGGAAGTTGGGGCTAGCTTCAGCTGCTGACCACAAACGGTTGGAGTGGGACAGGGTTGAGACACCGGGACTTCCCAGAATTGGCTGAGACACCAGGATTTTCCAGCTGTGACCTGATTGGCTATTGCTAGGGAAGTGGTGCAAGAAGTGGGGCCAGGGTTTACATTGTAACTTTGTGGCCTTTCTTGCAACTGAGACTTGCTTTGCCACTGGGGCTTAAGTTTGTACATAACCTTGATTACAAAAAAAGAACTTGAAAAGGGCTTATTGCACACACATACTGCCAGCGGGGGCTACAGAAGCAGAAAGAAGCTGGTTAACTTTCTCTAACAGCCATAGGGACTAAATTTTGGGGGGGTTATAGCACACGGTTTTAGCATACTTAATATATGAGGTTATAGTTTTATTACACTCTGACAAGCTTTAAATCACACTGAAAATGAGTTTGAAACCACACAATACACAGTCATAATCTAAGTTTTGCTAAGTTTTGAAACACACAGTTATAAGCTGAGTTATGTTTGAGCTAAGTTATTCCTGAGTCTCTCATTATCTAATGGTAATAAACTATTTTTATCAAAATAATCAAAATAAGATGAATTTATTTGCAGTGTAGTTTCATTAAATTTGGTCTGATTATTTACATAAGTGCAAGACTAGTGATTAATCATATAGGTCCTTGAAATTTGTTTTGTAGGCCAGGCTTGGTGGCTCAGCCTTTAATCCTAGCACTTTGGGAGGCTGAGGCGAGTGGATTACCTGAGGCTGCAGGTTTGAGGCCTGCCCAGGCAACTTGGTGAGACTTCGTCTCTACAATATATTAAAAATTATACGGGCATGGTAGTATGCACTTATAGATTCAGGTACTTGGAAGGCCGAAGCAGAATTCCAGGAGCCCAGCAGGTTGATGCTGGAGTGGCCATGAGTGTACCACTGCACTTTAACCTGGGTGACAGAGTGAGATTCTAACTCAAAAAAAAAAAAAAGTGAAAAAAAAAATTTGCCTTGTAGGAATCTTTCAATAAGAAATCTCAGATTGGACTTTTAAAAGCCTTTCAAGGCAGTAAGCCAAGCCAAGCACTTGCCATCTTACTTTGTCTGCAATAGCTGTCTCAAGATCCCCAAGAGATTCTGAAATTCCTTGGCCTATCTGGAAGTTACATTTGTTGTTTATCTATAGGGCAACCATTTAAGGGAACCATGTATGCAATGTACCAAGCCAGTGTATTTTTTAAGGAGCTTCATTGCCTCTATAAGGTCAATCTTATTTTTTTAATTGCTTGGTCATGTCTGAAAATATGGCTTTTCAGTTACAACCTTGGTAATATAAATAGTGTTTTCAGTTGTGTCCTGTTAAAGGAGAACAGATCCTTATCGAACTTTTGCAAGTAACTACATTGCCAAACCTGAAGTTGGCCACCCACACACACAAAGTCAACAACTTGAAAATCCAACAGGTAAAAAGCAACCCCTGCTTTTAGCACACACACAACAAGAGGAAAGTAATAGTTGTCCTTAGGAAGGAAAAGAGCAATAATAAATGGATATCCCAAAATGAAATTTATGTAGAAGTCATCATCAAAACAAATGGTTTCCTCTTGCTAATCTGAACTTAGAATGAAAGGGACAAAAATATTTTTGTTGTTGTTTCCTCTCTGAACTGGCCACTATAGAGAGAGACCTTGGAGAGCTGGCCTTAGTAAGAATGCTTACCTTTAATAAGTATCTTAGTTCATTTTCTGTTGCTTATAAAAGAATGCGTGAAACGGGTAATTTATAAAGAAGTGAAATTTATTTCTGACAGTTACGAGGGCTGAGACATCCAAGGCTGAAGGGCTGCATCTGTTAAGGGCCTTCTTGCTGCTGGGGACTCATTCCTGAGGCAGTTCAGGGCATCACACGGCGAAGGAGGTACTGAGTGTGCTAGGTCAAGTGCATCTCTTAGAAAGCAAACCCATTAACCTATCAATCCATGAATAAATTAATTCATTTATAAAGGCACAACCTTCATGATTCAATTACCTCTTAAAGGTCCCACCTTTCAATGTTGCCACATTCAGGATGGAGTTTCAACATGAGTTTCAGAAAGAACAAATATTCAAACTATAGCAATGGGTTTTTTTTTTTTTATGTCAGCTCTCCCAGGATCTTATCTGCAGAGTTCACAAGAAGTAGGATATCTCAGTCATCCTATCTAGGGTTCCAAAAACTGTAGGAGAGAAGCAACAATATTGCTTTCTCACCCATCACAAAATTTATGATTAAGACCTTTATAATAAATGATAGATTCACAAGACTACAACCTAC
This sequence comes from Tarsius wallacei, assembly GCA_963574415.1. Classification (NCBI taxonomy): domain Eukaryota; kingdom Metazoa; phylum Chordata; class Mammalia; order Primates; family Tarsiidae; genus Tarsius; species Tarsius wallacei. Next base: position 15,992 of record CAUYQG010044043.1, on the reverse strand, counting down.
AAATGTATTTGTTGTAAGTTTCACCTGTCATGGAAGCCTTCAGTAATGAATACTCAAAGAAATATGCGTATTTTTATGTAAAGATAGGTAGAAATATAATTGGATAAGAGAGACATGATTTAATGGTAATCAACTGGGAACAATTAAGCCTGTTGGTTCAGATTCTTCTTGGCATCTCTGTGTCTTTAAGTATAAGGATGTTCCTCTCCTTCAGGTATAAGGAGGATAACATATGGAAAGAAGGTCTTATGACCTAATTTAGGAAGGAAGGTCAGCTGATTATTCTATGTCCTGTTTTGGGGAAAATTGTGAGAGAAAGGTAAAAAAGACTTTCTTGGTTCTGCTGCTTTTACAAATGTCAAGGTGCTTTATTTTGAGGTATTCCATCCTGAACCCCATCAAAGGCATAAAGAGGCAAATAAATGAGTAAGTAAGGAAGCACATAAAATGACATTCAGCATCATTAGCCATTAAAGTAATAAAAATGAAATCCTCAACAGATGACACAGTTTGGCAGGTTTTTAAAGCCAAATATGCAGTTTCCACATGACTCAGCAATTCCACTTTGGGACATTTATTTCAGAGAAATAAAAACCTGTAGCAGCTTTGCTCATAATGGCCTACCTGATCTTCTACAGGTAAGTAATTAATCATTCCATGACACAATTATACCATGAAATAAAAAATAAATAAATAAGCTATTGAAACATACAACCACTTGAATGAATCTCCAAAGAATTATGTTGAGTGAAAAAGTCAATCTCAAGAGGTTATATATTTTATGTTGTAGGCATTCATTTACATAACAAACATAATTATACAACATTATTACCCAAATGACAAATTATAAAAATAGAGAACATATTAGTGGCTACCGAGATGAAGTAATGGGTGGAAATGAGTGTGCCATTAAAGAGCAAACTGAGGGTTTCTTTTGGTGATGGAAATGTCTTGTACCTCAGATGAATTGGCATCAGTGTTCTGGTTTTTATGTTACACTATGGTTTTCCAAGATGTTACCATTGGGTGAAGGTTTTTAAAAGGAGTACATATTTATTATTTCTAACAACTGCATGTAAATCCACAATTATCTCAAAATAAAGAGTATAATAAAACATTTTTGCTTCACGAGAGGAAAAATTAGCATGTAATAACAAAGTTTTTAACATGCTCATATTTTAACATCACTCATGTTTAGAGTCTTATATTTGATTACTATGAGCTGGCAAACATCCTGATTTTTTTACCCTGCATTCATTTTGTCTTATAAATTAAACAGATGTTAAGCTTTCATCATTAAAGTTAGATTTCTGAAACACTAATATAAATGCTTTTTACCTGAATGTTGTTCACATTTTAACATTTCTACTAAAATTTCGGGTTTTTAAAATAAAACCTAGGAAATTTTTTATTCAATTTCACATTTAATATTTGATTAATAATAAAAGAAAATAGATAAATATGTACTTTTAAAAATCCCAGTGGCAAGTATTTTTTTCTAAAGTCCATTAAAAATAATAAAATTGGGAGAATTATGTCATAGTTGTATCTCTTTTCTAAATAAGTACCTTCTTTTCTAATAGAAGCACACTGGTATAAAAAATAGTGTCTTATTCTCCTACATATCATAGAATATTTTTTCTGTTAATTATGCAATTTCACAAAGTGGAATTCTGAAGGCTCAACACCTTTTGAAACAAATTTGGAGCATAACCCACATTTGCTGGAAAGCAGATTTATGATTTCATATCCATTTTACAAACAAATAGGGCATATTCTGTTCTCAGCAACTCTGCAAATAAAAATACTTTGTCACATCAGAAATAGGCACATTTATTTTTCATTATAAGTTAAAATTCAAATACTGTCAGAGAAAATTACTTTTAAAATCATAAAAGTTTATGCTCTTGAACATCTTTAGCAGTGCTTTTTTAAAAAATAAACTGCTTTTTGAATCTTGTGATTGAACTTGGATTGATGTTTGACTTTTCCTCAAGGAATTAATTGAATTGAATTTAGCATTTTTATTTCTTTATACTGAAATTGCTTCTGGTTCATCTCTCATACTTACATCTCTTTTTCTTTGAAATAAGGACAGATAAAGGAATATCTTATTTTGCTGAAAGTAACACAGATGCAATGTTACTTACATTGTGAAGGATTTTTCACAAGCAACAGTGCATTCTCAGATTGAAAAATCTACAGTAAAAATTGTTGACAAATTGTAGTTCAAGCTTGCATGAAAATCTGTTTGGTATATGGAGGTTTGAGGACACTACAAAAAACTTGTAAGGTTAAATGCGTACTGGTGTATTCAGCAAGTCAAGAATCTGAAATTTAGATTCAGAATACAGTCTTAGAAAACAGAGTCCAGTAAGCACTGACTGCGACTTTTCTTTTTTGGCAACAATGACTGTCATTAACTATGCTGTCAAGAAACTATGATATAGAAATTCTTAAGGTTTTTACCTGAATTAGAAGTTTATATCAGTACAATATTTACCAAGCAGCATTCCTACATCAGAAGATTTATAAATGATCATAGACTAAAAAGAATTAGACTCGTAGCCAAATGCCAGGAAGATCATACAGCTGGTAAACAGAATAGCCAGGTTTACAATAGACAAAGATATACCAGAGAATCAAGACATCTATTTAGAGCCAAGATTGAACTGGAAGCTACCCAATTAATCTTTAACTAGCACATTCTATATAAATAATTTGTATTCGAATATCTTCAAAGAGTACCATCAAAATAATTGAGACTGGATAATCTATGAAGAAAATACATTTATTTGTCTCAAGATTCAAGAGACTGGGAAGTCCAAGGGCATGGTGGTGGTTTCTGGCAAGGACTTTTTTATTACATCATACATAACAGCGGCATCACATAGTTAGAGAATAATAGCCTGAATGTCAGGTCAGATCTCATTTTCCTCTTATAAAGCCACCAGTCCAATCATGAGAGCCACATCCTGATGACTTTATCTAATCCCAAAGATCCCACCTCCAATCATCATATAAATTTGGGGATTAAGTTTCCAACACATGACATATGGGGGACACATAACAACCATAGTATCCCAACCTGGCCCCAAATTAATGTCCTTCAAGCATGCAAAATACATTTATTTCCCTTCAATAGCTCCAAAGTCTTAACTCATTCCAGTAACAACATAAATTCCAAGGTTCAGAGACTCATCTGAATTAGACATGGATGAGACTCAATGCACAATTCATTCTGAGGTAAATTTTCTCCAGCTGTGAACCTGTGAAATCAAGCAAATTATCTACTTTCAAAACACAATGGTGGGGCAGTCATAGGATAAATATTCACATTCTAAAAGGAGAAAAGAGACAAGAAAAAAACAAGTAACTGGTCGCAAGTAAACCAAAATCTAATAGGGAAAACAACATTAAATCCTAAAACTTCAGAATAATCTTTTATTCCATATACTGCCTCCTGGACATATTGGAGTAGGTGTCAAAGCACTGAGACCTTGGGCAGCCCCTCCCAAATGGCATTGCTGGGTTCAGCTCATGCTTCAGCTCTCTCAGGCCTGGCATTGCATACTGGTAACTCTGCAGTTCTGGAGTCTCATTAGTGGTCTTGCTTCCAAGGTTCCACTAGGAATTGCAGTGGTGGGGACTCTCAATGGCAGACTTGATCCCATATTTCAACTCAGTATTCCCCTACTGTGCTAGTTTCATGCCTACAACAAGTCACTTCCTGGGACCTCAGTCTGTCCACAACATTCTTTAAAATCTAGGAGGAGAAAGTAATGCATTCACAGCTCTTGAATTCTGTAAGCCTACAGAAATAACAAGTGGCTACTTGGATACTTACAAGGTTTATGGCTTGTACCTTCCAGAATGGAGGATCAAGCCACACATGGGGTCATTAGAGCCACAGATGAGGCAGCTAAAGAGCACTGGGCTAGAATTCAGGGAGAAAAGACCTGAGGTAGCTTGGGAGGCAAGGTCACGGAAGGCACCCTAGGCCTGTCCCTCAAAACCATCTGACCTTCCAGAGTTCTGGGCCTATGATAAAAAGGGTGATCTCAAAGATAACCAAAACGCCTTCAATATCTTTCTACCAATTTCATAATCTCCTTAGCAAACAGTTGCTGGGTCACCCTCTTGATTTTCTCTCCCAAGCATGCTTTTTCACTTTTTTTTTTTAGTTGGAGTCTCACTCTGTTACCCAGACTGGAGTGCAGTGGCCGCTCCCAGCCACTTCAGCCTCCACCTGCTGGGCTCCAGCGATCCTTCCACCTCAGCCTTCCAAGTAGCTGGAACTACAAGTGCATGCTACCATGCCCAGCTAGTTTTTGATTTATTGTAGAGATGAGGTCTCGCCAAGTTGCCCAGGCGGGTCTCGAACCTGTGGGCTCAGGCAATCCACTCACCTCAGCCTCCCAAAGCTCTGGGATTACAGGTTGAGCCACCGAGCCCGGCTGCTTTTTCACTCTTTATGACATTGCCAAGCTGTGAATTTTTCAAATCTTCCTGATCTGCATGCTTTTTAATTAAAAATTCTGCCTTCAAATCATTTATTTCTCCCATATTTTACTGTAAACATGTAAAATCATTCATGCAGCAGCCTAAATATTTTGCTGCTTAGATATTTCTACTAAAATATCCTAGTCCATTGTTATTATGTTCCACCTTCGATGATTCCTTGGGGCATGGATGGACGTAATGTAGCCAAGTATCCTGATCCAAACCACTTAAGCAGTTTCTAAAAAGTTACAGACTCTTCTCAGTCTTTTATTCTGAGCCATCATCAGAAGTGCCCTTAACTCTCTATTTACAACATTCTAGGTCTTTTCCAGCCTGCTCCTCCAAATTATTCCAGCCCCTGCTCATTATCCGAGTCCAAAGCTGCTTCTCCATTTTCAGGTAATTATTATAGCAACAACCCCACTCTCGATCCAGATTTTCAGTCTTATTCCATTGTTTACTGTTGATGTAACAGAATTCCCAAGACTGGGTAATTTAAAAAGAAAAGTAGTTTGTTTGGCTCACAGTTCTTGAGGAGACCTTAGGCAGCCCCTCATGGCTTTGGTATTAGAGCATGACATGATGAAGAGTATCATGAAGTGAGAGGACAGGAATGTGTATGTCAGCCAGATCTCTCTTCCTTTCCTTATAAACCAACCAGCCCCATCATGGAGGCTCTACCTTGATTACCTTATTTAATCCAAATCACCTCCCAAAGGTCCTGGCTCCTGTCAACATGTACATTGTATAAAAAGACTGTCTCAATGATTAATATAATTCTATTATTACCAGAGAACCAACCAAGCAAGCTCATCAATGATTTATTTGCAAGAAAATAAAATGTAAAGGTATTAACCATCTTAAGAGAAGTGCAAGTCAAGGAACTTGTAGTGGGTACAATTGTGAAAACACCACAAGGTAGTTACTCAGTATCTTCCGGAGCATTCTTGTGTAAGTTCTAAGGGAAAGAAAGGGAAAAATAAACAATTTCACTAGGTTTTTGGGAAATGTTAGGATTCTCTGGCTTTGAGGTATAGAATGTCAGGTGTCAAGGTCATCAGTCATACCTAGGAACTTATCTAGCAGAGAAGTCTCAAAAAAATGTAACAATCAAAAGGAGTGAGGATGTTTTTTTATCACTTTATTGAGGTATTCTTGACATACATAAAACTGTACATACTTAATGTATAAAACTCGATAAGTTTGGAGAGAATTATACAACCATGATACTATCACCACCATGAAGGCCATAAACATATACATCACCTCCTAAAGTATCCTTCTTTCCTCCCTCCTTCTCTCTCTTTCTCTCTCTCTTTCTTATGCTGTGATGGCAAGGCCTCAAATCAGAACACATCTAGTGATATCAGCAAGGGCTTTCATAAACCAAAGTGTTATCCTTACAAGGAAGTTAATTCTCAGGTAAACAAAAGTAGAATTGGAATTGTAGAGGAGAAAAATACTACATAGTAGCTGTAAAGCCTTTCTTTATGATCCTACAAAGACTCTTGTTTCTTTCTCTTCACCCCTGCTATAATCCTGTGAAATTACTAGAAGTTAAAAAAATGATTCTATTAATATATTATATATCTTAAATATTTATACTATAACTTCTGATGCTAAAATACAATAACAAGAAGAAGGCTTTGGAACCTTTAGATGCATAGTAAGCAAGTGAGAAAGTTTCACAGAGAGCCCAATGTGTGTTTCAAGAGCCAGCTGGGGTCTGGGAGTGCGAGAGGCGGACCTGGGGTCCTTTAGACGCTGCTTACTTCATACCTCATAGAACATACAAATATTATTTCAAATTATATCGGATTTAAACTATAAATCTTCTCAAAGAAAACATAAGAGAAAATTTCTGCAACTATCAGTTAGGCAAAAATGTCATAGGTAGAACACCAAAAGCATAATTTTGAAAAAAAAAATTGATAAATTAGACTTTAGACTTGCAAATCAAAACCACACTGAGATACCATCTAACCCCAGTAAGAACAGCCATCATTAGTAAAACATACAACAGCAGATGCTGGCAAGGGTGCAGAGAAAAGGGAACGTTTTTTTACACTGCTGTTTGGAATGCAAACTAGATAATCCTCAATGGAAAACAGTGTGATGATTTCTAAAAGAACTAGAAATTGACCTTCCAAATGACCCAGTAATTCCATTTACTGGGAATGTACTGGGAGGAACTCAAATCATTGTACAAAAAAGATATCTGCACATGCATGTTTATTGCAGCACTATTCACAGTAGTAAAGATGTGGAACCAACCAAGCTGCTCGTTGAAACTGAACTGGATTTTTTTAAAAAATGGTACATATGCATGATGGAATGTTACGCAGCCATAAAGAAGGACAAAATTATGGACTTTGTAGCAACTTGGACAGATTTAGAGTCTATAGTACTCACTGATCTATCACAGAAACAAATAACTGAGTACCACATGTTCTCAATCATAAGCAGACCCTAAACATTCACCATAATACTAAAAGAAAGGGATTGGCAGGAGCGGGATATTGCCAGGGGAGGCAGGGGGTGGGAGGGGACACAACGTCAATAAGGGTAACTGATCCAAAACCAGCCAAAGAGGGAACCAAGGGAGGCACAAACTTGTATACCTGTACAATGACCACTTGTATACCTAATCCTGAATTATACCCCACATCTGTAAAATTAAAAACAAACAAAATTAAACTTTCTGCTCTTAATTAGACAGTGCTAGAAAATAAAAAGACAAACCAAGAACTGCAAAAAAAATTTGAAAATCAGACACCTGATAAAGAACATGTGTCTAAAATATACAAAGATCAAAACTCAAAAGAAAACCCACATTATATAAAAATCAGCAAAACTTTGCAATAGACACTTTGCCAAAGAACATGTGCAGATAGCAATTCAGTACATGCAAGTCAACTTTTAGTCATCTTAGGCAAATGCAAATTAAAACCACAATGAGAAACCACTACACACCTATTAGAATGAATGAAGGAAAAAAATTACAACAAAAGAAACACAAGTCTACCCATGTCAAGAGTGGGCAGGGATGTGCAGTTTGTCCCACAATGGTGGGAAAGTGAGATGATACTATCGTTTTGAGAAACACATCAACCATTTCTTAAAATTTCTTAAAAATTCAAAAAAACATTTATCATATACTAATTTATTTCTCGTTGTGGTGCTTGTCCAAGATAAAATAAAAGTCTGTGACCATATAAAAACTTGTCCATACATGTGTGTAGCAGCTTTATTTTGTACATTAAATATGTGCAGTTTTTTGTATGTCAAGAATACCTCGATTAAGTGATTTTAAAAAACCTCACTGCTTTAGATTATTATGAAGGCTAGAAAGTCTCAAATTCATAAAATAGTGAATGTATAGGAAAATTTTGGCATATCCTTACAATGGAGTACTACTAAGATGAAAAAGAAACAAGCCATTGCTACAGCTACATGAATAAATGTCAAAATAATTATACTAACTAAATAAACCATAGAAAAGAAGTGAATGTATTATTCTATTTACATAAAAACTTTGCAATGTCTGTAGTGAAATAAGATCAGTGGTTGCTTAGTGCAGGAGTCCTTGTCAGGCAGGGGTGGAAGTCAGGGATAAAAAGATGTACTAGAAAAGTTTTTGAAATAATGGATATGTTTATTATTTGGATTGTGGTTTTGTAGGTGTATATTATACACTTCAAACACATGCACCTTATTTTGTAGCAATTACATCTTAATAAGTCAGTTTAAAATCTCAGAAAATAATAAATGTAAATAATTGACATTTCCATGAATAAAATACACATACAAATATAAATATAAATATATATACACAATTACTGGTACATACTAATCATATTTTTCTATATTTTTACAATATTTTTGAAGTTTTTATATGGCACTGATTTTGTTATATTTTGTATTGAAAACCTAGAAAGATTATTTAGTCTATTTTCCGCTATTATTAGTCAAAGTTTGGTATGAATGCTTGGATGCATAAAACATGCAACTTTATACCTAGTCCTCCTCACTTAATTACAGTGCTCTCAAACATTTCAGTACTAATAAACTGTATGCTAGTTAATTTACATAAAAAATTGAGTGATCATATTATAATTTAGTTACATCCATAATATAATTCTACTGTGAGATGAAACTATGCCAAACTCAGTGGTCTGGGTAAAAATTGCTCATTCTCCTGAGTCTAGCAATTGGTCAGGGCTATCCTAAGGCTGGCATTGTCAGTCCTGGGTCAACTCAGTTAGATGGTTGGGGCAACTCTGCCTTTCACTGAGGTCCTCTGGGTCAGCTGGGGTCTCTACCACAGGTTGTTTTTATTCTCCTAGGTCTTTGATCTAACCACGGCATATATTGCCCATAGCAGTAGGAGAAGAGAGCGAGCAGAATTATGTGTGGCCTCTGAAAGCTTATGCTCAGAACTTGCACACTGATATTCCCGCCTCATTCCTTTGGTCAAAACAAATTACATAGATGAGCAAAGAGTGAATGAGTGGAGAAGGGCCATTTATCTGTAATGAGAGCAAATGAGTGTATAGACATGGAGAATGGTGAAGAAACAGGGCTGGTTATTTAATCAGTCTCATGTAAGTGATATTGATATACTGAATGGCTGATATACTGAATGTCCTTTTAAGAAGCAACTTCTGTCTGGACTAGAACTGGATCTTCTTCCTATGATTTTACACATTGGGTTATAATTATTTTTTTTTCTGTGTTGGCATTGAAATCTCAAGAGCGGTAACGATCCAAGATTACCACTTTCTAGGATAGCCCTGATCCTAGGATTAGATTAGGGCGTAGGTTGAGTTTTGGGTGTGTGTGAGGTAAGACACAATGAGGACATGATTCTAAAATGGGCAAAATAGAACACATTTATTACTTACAGATCCCAGAAAGATTATGGGTGCTGACAGGAGGCTGATCAAAATTCTGGAGGCAGTAGGAAGCTCTACCAGTGGAGGGGGAGCAAGGGAGAGAGAGAGGACCTGGGGACAATAGCTTTATTAGGGACTGTGGGTCTTACTTTTTAGGTTTCCCAGGAGGACTGTGGATCGGCTTAAAGAAAGCACAGAGAGAGAGGAGAACTTATTTACAACACTCTGGTATTGAACACTAAGTTTTTATCTTGATTAGCAGTTGTGCAGTGTTTTGGGTTTGGTGCTAGCTGAATGAAGAATGAGTAGGCTATTTCTTAAGCAACCGCATAGAGAAGGGAAGTTTTAATGAGACCAAATTTGGCGGGGTACAATTGGGTGTCCGACAACATTGTCAGGTCTAAAAATGGGTGCCAACTCAGAACCATATTAAACAAAAAAATGACCTAGTCAATAGGTGGAAAATTTTTCCAAAGCTAGTTCATAGGAGCACATATTTGAAACTTTTTTTTTTTTTTTTGCCTACTACCTACATGTTTACGATGCCAGGTTACCGTAGAACATTCATATAGGGACTGAACTCTTGGCCCTGAAAATTTTTCAAACTACTGTGTACGTTAACATCACACTCTAAGGAAGTATTGCTGCAAACCATTTATATTCTAGAATAGTTTTTCACAGCAATGATTGCAAATCACATAATCAGAAGAAACGTATTCTCTGTTCAGTTTCCCTTTAACTAGTTCAATTTCCCTTTAACCAGATCCTAAAAATATCTTCAGCCACAATAGTTCTTAAGATAAAAGTATAAACGTAACCTCAGCATATCAAGTTTTGTTAGATCAATTTATTTTAAACATTTACTAATAGCATACTATATGCAAACATGGAATAGAAATACAGGGGTGAACAAGTCATGGATTTTGTCTATAAAGACTCACCTTTCCTCACCCATCATAAGATTCGATAAAGATACTCTTATAACAAAAGTCAGGTTAACAAGAGAAAATCATAACTCATTTATTTAATCAAACTCTTACAAGGTATGGGAGCCCTTAGAAATGAAAGCCCAGAGACCCAGGAAAATCATCTATTTTTATGTTCAGATCCAATGAAAGAATGGCGAGTCATGGTAGAAATGTGATTGGACAAAAAGGTATGAACTAATGGTAAGATACCGAGGCAGGAAACCCAGCAAGTCCTATCTGTTCTTCTCTGTGCAGCATTCCCTTCTCCTATCTTCAACCCCAAGAATAGGGCAGTGCCCCTTTGCAATGAGAGACTTCAAGGGAGACGGTGACCTTTCTCAGTTTTATGGCTATCTTTGGGGGAAAGAAGTTCTATTTTTGATGACCCACCTTGGGGTAGAGAAGTTCGAGTTTTTATGACTAGTTTCAGGGGAGAAAATGGGGCAAGCAAAGAACAAGAGAAGGCCAGAGAGATCTTGGTCTGAAGTCCTTTCAGAGCACTCAGCATGCCAGTGTGACATCTTTTGGAGTATCATGTTTTGAGCCCCAACTATTGTATGCACACAAAATTATTTGAAAAGAATAAGCCTTATGACTGTCTCTCGAAAAATCATTTCATTTCCAAAATATACTGGTCCTGTGACACTAATATTCTGTGTAGCATCAGTTCAAATACTATGTGAGATAAAAACAATTTTAGTTTCCTTTGCTGCTTACCTAAGTTAGAGAATTATTTGTACATTGTATTGAAATGACAAGGAGCAGAGAAGAAACTATTGATTGCATACTGTGGGCAGAGAATTTGAACATTAATTTTCACTATCAGAATAGAAGGGACATGATTTAATAGCGCTTAGAAATGAGGAATTGATGTATGGAAAAGTTAAATTACTTATTCAATGTTATCTAGCCAGTGAATGTTGAAACTTTGGAATTAAGCTTTGAACTCAGATCTCTCTGCTTCCAGTCCCCCGTTTATTGTCAATGATCCATGCTGCCTGCAGGGCCAGCTGGGCTGTGTTTGGCATGCATGGTCTTTCTGCATCCATTTGGTTTGCAATTCATTAAGCTGCTTATCCTAAAAGAGACATATGATACTGAGACTTTTATTTTGTTTTGCTTTGCTTTCTGCATTATTTTAGTGTCTTATTAGAGGGTCATTTAGTAGAAGTGTTAACAGGTAGCTCATAATTTTTTTAAAAGAAAGTTTTCCCTCTCTTTCAGTAGAGAGGCATAGTTATTTTAAGATAGCCTTTTCAGAATGTACCACATTATTTTGAACCATACTCTGTAAGTCAATTGGCACGTCTGTCATCATTCTCCAATTCATTGAAGCTTTTGGTCTGAAAATTCATCACACAGAAGGGGAGACTCAGGCTGTCAACCTTTCACCAACACAACAGGCCAGAGGAATTCAGAATTTTTGTCAAATAGCAAAGTTGCTGTTAGTTGGTTCCACAGACAAACCTGAAAATTAGCAGGAGTAGTCTTTGTCACCAAGTAGCTGGCTGTTCCCCTTCCTGCTCTGGAATTTAAACTTTACAGTTTGAAACTTAGTGGCATTTTGCCTAAAATAAAATGAAAATGTCTACATAGACATTCTAGTCTTCTATCTGGCATTTAATTAGTTGGATTTTAGTCACTGTTCTCATATAAATTGAAAAGCCACATTAGTTATGTGACCCCTGGAAAAATGTTCTTATCTGCAGGTGTGTTTATGAGCAGATCCGTGTCTAGGGAACTAAATACTACTTCCTGAACCATGAACCTTAAACATTTGCAAGACATCTTACCATTCACAGAAATTGCAGAAAAATATTTGGAGAACTGAAGGTTAGCCTGTCCCTAAATTGACACTAATTATAGGACACATTCCCTCTCTAAACTATAACAGTGGGGAGTAAAGCAGAAAAATACAAATGCAATCAAATGATAAAGAAGACACTGCTTGTCTTTACTCAAGAGAGCAATTTGGAGAAGTAGAATTCTTGTTTTTATACTTTCCTTCTGCATCTTCATTCTTTTAGTTTCTTAGTAGATTGCAAAGATACTTTACTGAACTTAGCACAGAGCTATTTTTCAAAAGCTGCATGTTTCTTCTCACTAATGAGGAGCTAACAAAAAAGTGCTGAAGATTTTCAGTTTTCTTAGAAATAACCTAGATAGGACAGATCAGTGTGAGTGCCTTCGAATTTTCTAACCTCTGTCAATAGGTTTCAGTTAAATGGTAGAGTAATGGTGGATACAAGTGAAAGCAAATGAATATTAGAAAGAAAAGAATATACCGAATTAGCTGAGATGAAGCTTGTCTAGTGGAGATAACAAAAATACTGAGCCCATGATATGGCTGAGTGGACTAAAAATGCTTATGGCCAAAAGTGCTTAGGTCAGTTTGGATCCACGATATGTATTCAGTAATAGTAAGTAGTTGTCTCTACTAATCCATTTCCACTACAACCACCACCAAAACCTCTTCACCACCACCACCACCATCATCATCATCATCACCATCTAATTAGGGGAGCTGATTTCTCAGCATGGATTACCACACCAACAAAAGGAGATGAAATTGTTGGTGTTTCATCCGCATCAAAATGCTCACCTTCTCCATGCTACAAAGTATATTCTCATCCTTATTATATTTGTGGTTCAGGATACCACCCCAAAATATGACTGCAGGAGATTAGAACATGCCGCCCTAAAGTGTGCCACCCTGGCATACTGATTACTTTGAAGAAATGGAGAGCCAGTCAACACAGGAAAAACTCTTCATGTTCCTCCCCACTTCAGAAACATTTTGTTTTAAGTTCATTAGTAAAGGACCTCACACCAGGAGGAGGGGTGTTCTAAGACAACTTCTATCATCTGTGATATGTTTACCTGTTTTATAAGAAAACAAAGAAACTGCCATTTCCCATACATTGCCTCAACTCACTCACTTAAGACTTGTCTCCTCCACCCTGGAGAAGCACCAAGCTCCTAATCATTTCTGTAGCTCAGGATGCTGTCCGTGACACTTGAACCATCTGGCCCTTCTTTGAGTCTCATAGTTTTGTCGGACTCTCATGTGTATGTCCATAATTAAAATTGGGGTTTTTTTTCCTATTAACCTGTTTTAATGTTAATTTAATATTTGTAGTCAGCCAAAGAACCCAGAAGGTGAAGGCAAGCCATTTTTCCTCTCCTATGTCATTTACTTTTACAAATGCTGAGAGCACTCCCCGGTTTTACTTTTTATATCCTGAGTTGATCTGCTCATTTTTATACAAGGGGCAGAGCCAGTCATATTCATGGATCAGCATAGCAAAGATCACACCAAGCAGTCTCAGAAACAGTGTGTGTAGAAGTCTGCGCAGTCAGCATGCAGGTTTTTACAAAAGAACCTGTCATGCTCTTTCCCAGGAATGCCCTGCACAGCAAAGGGCACATGTGGGAACCAGTTTCCGGAGTATCTGATTAAGCTTTAGGCTAGCTGTGGCAAGTGTGATAAGTATGTCACAAAAAATGCCATTTCACTTACACTGAGTATATTCCTGGATTTCCCCAGCTGGCCTGCACACAAGAAAGGTGTGAAAACAGTTCCAACTGCCTGAGTTTTAAAAATTGAGAGAGCAGTGAATGCGATTTTATTCTGCTCCTTTCAGACTGCCAGATTCCCTATTAATTTTTAAACTGCAGAATGAATTCTAAAAGCCAAAGTGACAGTGTATGAAATGCTTTGTCACTGTACACACTCAAACACTCTTAGGGATGCCCAAGCAGGGACTTTGTTGCTTATGACATGTTGACCTAGACTCTGAACTGTGTTTTCCACACTCACTATCTTCCAAACTGCAGGGAGACTTGCTTACCTCCCGTTAGGTAGGGCCAAAATTCAATTCATTGTGAGCTCCTGTCAACCTAAAATGAGCCACAGAGAGACTGACTCAATAAAGCAAAGAGTTTATTCGGGAATGACAGAGATTGCAACCCGGTATACCTGTACTATGACAGACCACAGGCACTTTCAAGGGGTTGGGGAAACAGGGGAAGATTTCAAAGACAAAAAGAAGTCTACCAAAGCTGTTTTGAAACAAAGGCTGCAGGAAGTGGATGGGTACAATGCATGCTATTCTGGTGATGGATACCCTAAAAGCCCTGATTTGATCGCTACACAACCTATGCATGTAACAACACTGAACTTGTGTCCCATAAATTTGTACAAATAAGAAGACAAGCAAAACAAAACAAAGACATTTAATTACAGGGGTTTGCTGCAGAAAGTGGTGTTGACTCATTGGAGAAAACAACCTTTATCAGGCAAATGTCCTCTTGTAAGTGGCTTATCTGGATTTCAGAGGTTGTGAGAAATTCCTTGCATTGTTTTTGTCTTAGGCACACTTGCATGAGTGTTGCCACTTCCTGAGCTCCTGGTTTTCTTTTGTTAAGACTTGACATTAGTAATTTCATTTAGATACTGGTAAGTTTTAAACTCCCATAAAAAATAACAAAATCCTGAAATCTGCAACAAGCAAACTAAATTTACATTTATTAACAGGAAATTATTAAATAAAAATATTATTTGAAATATATACGTTAAACATTAAAAAAGAATGTAAGATTTCAGATTCTGTTGTTAAAAAAAAAATCAGTAAGAAATTTTGGCATTTAGGATAGCCAAAACAGCACATCAGTCAGTCAGCCAATGAGTCTAGGTTTTTAGAGAAGATAGAAATGGAAATCTTAAAAATGTTACTTTAACAGCAAAGAGCTTCAAATTAATTATATGTGGCATGATGGAATACATGCAAAATTCTCAAAAATATCACGGTGTACTCATTCTCCTGTCGTATAAAAGTCGTACTGAGAATGAAGGTTACATCACCAGCAACCCATTTTTAGTCATGTATTCATCTATTCCTTCGGTTAAGTAGACAATTCAAGTGTCTTCCAAGTGCCAGTTGCTGTGTGAGGATACTGGTGAAGGAGGATGGTCTGTATCTATTCCCTTGAGAAGTTCACAGTCTGACAGAAGAAGCAGTAACGTAAATCCGTGATTAGATATAAGATATAAAGCATTATAGAAGGATGAAGAATCCTGTGTTATTCTATAATGAGGGAAATTTTATACAGTTATTTTAGAGAAGAGTGTATGGAAGGTTTTTGAAGACTGAAGAATATTTAATTGAGTTTTGAGGAGGAGGAGGAGGAGGAGAGTGAGGCAGATACTCTTAGGTGCAGGATACTGCATGATAGAGATCTGGAACTATCTGGCACGCCAGGCTGCGATGAGGAATCCTGATGGAATGGCACGTTGGTTGTGCAGAAGTGAACAAGTGCACAGAGGAGGATGGGAAGGAAAGGTGCACAAGAGGGTGATTCCAAAACCTTGAGCAAGTTTGAAAGTCAGTGACTTCTCCACCATTGTAGCAGATAAACACTAGCCCAGAAAAAATGATAAAAATCTGAACTAGATGATGAGTGGAGAGGAGGCATTCAGGAGCCCTTTGGAGAAATGCTGCATGAGAATTGCTGAGTAAGTGGACATTCCACATAAGGTAGAGAGAAGAAAGATGATGAGTTTCTAAAATGAATGAAGGAGTGGAGGATGACCATTACTCAACCTACAAAATTATGGACAGGCAGG
>CAUYQG010044036.1:0-10594 GCA_963574415.1 Tarsius wallacei | reverse complement strand
GCAGTGGCTGTTTCCGGCCACCGCAGCCTCGACCTGCTGGGCTCCGGCGATCCTTCCGCCTCAGCCTTCCAAGTAGCTGGAACTACAGGTGCGCGCTACCACGCCCGGCTAATTTTTTTTGATTTATTGTAGAGATGAGGTCTTGCCAAGTTGCCCGGGCGGGTCTCGAACCTGCGGGCTCAGGCAATTCACTCACCTAGGCCTCCCAAAGCGTGGGACTACAGGCTGAGCCACCGAGCCAGGCCTTCTACCTGTTAACATATATAAATATGCTGGGGAAAAATTCCAAACTAATTTGTTGATTAGCATGGATAGTTAGACAATTGTTATTCTAACTAGTTCCATTCTTTTCTTCATTGCGAGGTCTTCTACTTTTATTCCTTTTGTTTCTTGTACCCTTAAACTTATTATTTCATTGACTTATATCACAAGCTGTTTCTAGTTCCTTTCCTCCTCTTAGCAAAAAAACAGATGTACCTAGGACTCATCAACTTTTCAAAATCTTACTATTTTTTTTTTTTAAGTTGATTTGTGAATCTGGTTGATTTTTCACTAAAATGGGAACTGTCATTTAGAAAATAAATATAAAGAGCTGCAAGCTTTCCTGTAAGGTGTTATTTTTCAAAATCTATTTTTAAATTTCTCACATCTATATTTAATGGTATACCTTGGCCTTATTCCAGCTTAATTCTCTTAAGAAATATTTGATTCTCTGTATGTTCATCAATAAAATGCATATGTGCAGTAAGCACATAAGCAATAAGCACATAAGCATGATATTTGCAATCACAACCTCACTTGTATTATAACCTCTTTTGGTCTATGGGATACAAAATATAATAGTGAATGTGTTTATATCTAACATATTGCATATAGATGTAGTTTCCCCTTTTGTTTAGAATATAGGATTATAAAAAATGTGTTTTTGGTAACTAAGTACTTAGTGTATGCCAGTTACTACCCTAGGCATGGGGGTAAATACCATTCCCTATAGTTTTATTTATTGTGACAGTTATAGTGGAAGTTATATGTCTCCCTCTCAATGCTTGTTCTTGAAGTAATATTCATCATAAAAATGCCTACTACTCCTGTGTCACTGTCTTTCTGGTTATCTCTAAATGTTACAACATGTGATAATTTTCATATCCCTCAATAGAGATAAAGGTGCATCAATTTCCAGATAGAAAAAGAATATGAAAAGGTGAAGTGACTTACTCAAAGTCATACACGAATCAGTGATTGATCTTGGAATGATCTAAACCAAAACTCTTTTAATATAATATTTCTGTTTTTCCCTAAGTATAGAAAGGTAGCTAGATTACACATGGAAATAAATATTTGAGAATAATCCATGTAAACTTTTTTTATTATTATTTTTTCATTGAAAAAGTGAGAAATAACAGAGAAATGACTGAGATTGATATAGACATGGTCTCAATATTATCTCATGATTGGTTAGAATTCAGCAGAGGCAAAGAAATGGCACAAATTGATTTTGCAGCTAACTCAGTTGTGCAACATTGTAGAAGGGGGAGACTGCTAAACTATAATCAAAATTGGCACAATAATTATCAACATAGAATTTATATTTAAGGTAGATGTTTAGAGATTCAAAATGTTTCTATAAACTGTAAAACAAAATAAGTTTTATAAATAAAATAGTTAAAGGAAATAGCCTATTTAGTGTGGACAGTTTCAGTTCAGCAGTCATTTAGTAGATAAAAATAGACTGTTTCTATTTTTGTAGAACTCAGTTTAAAAATTCTCCGAGAAGACAAAAAATGCCCTGGGTCAATGCATATTATCAAATGGTAAGTAACTGAAGTTTCACAGAAGTTGAACAACATTATTTTTATCATAACTGAATAAGACTTTATTTGACAAGATAATTTCCTTAAAACCATCTCTTTCTTCCTTTCCTTCTTCATCTCTTTAAAAAAAATGGTTTTCTAGAAATTTGTAACAATATTTTAAGATTCTGATTTAGCTGTGTTTTTTTTTTTTTTTGAGTTGGAGTCTCACTCTGTCACCAGACTGGAGTGCAGTGGCCGCTCCGGCCACCGCAGCCTCAACCTGCTGGGCTCCGGCGATCCTTCCGCCTCAGCCTTCCGAGTAGCTGGAACTACAGGCGTGCGCTACCACGCCCGGCTGATTTTTTTTTTTTTTGATTTATTGTAGAGATGAGGTCTCACCAAGTTGCCCAGGTGGGTCTCAAAACCACGGGCTCAGGCAATCCACTCACCTCAGCCTCCCAAAGCGCGGGATTACAGGCTGAGCCACTGAGCCCGGCTAGCTGTGTTTTTTTTTTGTTTTTGTTTTTGAGTTAGAGTCTCACTCTAGGCTGGAGTGCAGTGGCTCAATTAAGGTTCGTAGCTCACTGCAGTCTCAACTTCCTGGGCTCAGGTAATCCTTCTACTCAGCCTCCTAAGTAGCTGAGACTACAGGCACGTGCCACTATACCCAGGTCATTTTGAAATTTTTTTGTAGTGACAAGATTTCACTATGTTGTCTAGGCTGGCCTTTAACTCCTGTACTCAAGCAGTTCTCTTGCTTTGACCTCCCTGAGTGCTGGGATCATAGGCCTGAGCCAACATGCCTGGCCTAGCTGTGTTTTTAAAAGAAAATGGATTTGTATAAAGATGAAAAATATTACTCATCATATACATATCAGTATATGAAAGATTATGGTAACAACAAAAACAAAGATGTGGTTCCCCACCTAAAAATTACTTACTTATGATTTTTTATTTTTATTTTTTTGAGTTGGGGTCTCACTCTGTCACCCAGACTGGAGTGCAGTAGCCACTCCTGGCCACTGCAGCCTTGACCTGCTGGGCTCCGGCGATTCTTCCGCCTCATTCTTCCAAGTAGCTGGAACTACAGGCGTGCGCTACCACGCCCGGCTAATTTTTTTGATTTAGTGTAGAGATGAGGTCTCGCCAAGTTGCCCAGGTGGGTCTCGAACCTGTGGGCTCAGGCAATCCACTCACCTCAGCCTCCCAAAGCGCTGGGATTACAAGCTGAGCCACCGAGCCCGGCTACTTACCTATTATTTATGAAGTTTTATCAACATATTAAAAGACACTGGAAGTTAAAAAAAAATCATTAAATGATTACATGGGAAAGGTAAAATGGTTATCAACTTAATGCACTTTGAAGCAAAAAACATAAATAAATTCTGTACTTGGCATTTTTTTGGCTTTGCATCTGGTCCAAATTGATATCAAACATTTATCTCTTGACAGGATTCAAGGTTGTTTTGATGCTTTGGAAAAGAGATACGTAAGAATGTTTTAAAATTTATACCAGGTTAAAATACTTGTTTTTTATCCCTTAAAAAAAGAAGTTTAGAATTTATTTTGTTGTGCTTAACAGTGTAACAGTGCCTATATTTGCATTCATAAACCTATTTCCCTTTATTTCATGTCTTATCATCCCATTGATGTCTCTTTTAACATCATTAGAAATAAAACCCTCATTTTTCTCTTTTACATACTCATATCTTTTTAACCACAGAATTTCCTCTGAAGTCACTGGAAGAAATCCACAGGATGTGGGACAGGGGAGACAAGAATCTGGCATTTAATGCATGGAACATGCTCAGAGTAGTGGCGATTCAATTTGCAGATATGAAAGGAAAAAAGAGACTTGAATAATTGATTTTTATTCTATCTTAGTTATTTTGGTAACTATATTCTCTCAAAATAGCTACTATTGTATATTGAATTTTTTTTAACACCACTTAAATTTCAAGTGCATCTGATCTTTCATGCTGCCCAAGACAGCTATGAAGGGTGTAAAAAATTAAGTCTCTAGTCCTAGTTGAAGAGGTAAGATATATATAAATGAAATTCCACCACTGTGTCCATCCTTTTTTCTACCTGTGTCTTTAAGAAATCTTGAGTTGGATAAGCCTTGCATTGGATTATTTAGCACATCCATACATTTCTCTTTTCATTGCACAGTTATTATTTATGATTTATTCAACATTGATCTGAGGGATACAAAGATAAAACAGATATGGGGAAGAGTTTATAGACCATGGCAGAAGATAAGTGATATTCATATGCAGGACTGATAATCAGCTGTTACATACTTGCCCAGTTGTACCTGCTGTTAAAATATTGAAATACTTCTGTACTGAGAGTAAATAACTACTTTTCTGAGACCTTATGTGACCTCCCACTGATACCCTCCTTAACCTCACCAGTGTCTCTTTTGGGATCTCCCTAGACCACTTTAAAATTCAGCAACTCAAGAGTTCACCCTTAGGCAATGTAACCCTTAAGGATTGCTTCCAGAAACCTAGCTCTCAAGCAAAATCAGCATCCTTTCTGATTGGTTAGTACCTATACAATATTGGGCTTTAAATATTGATTTTTTAAAATATCAGTTTGATTTTTTGGTAAAAATATCAGAGATATTTTGGTTATCACCCCTATACAAGTGTAAGTAACTGTAATACTCATTAGAAAGTGATGTGTGCCAAGGGAAAGATACGGATCCTGCACAATGGGAAGCATGGAAAAGGAGAGGCTATTCCTAGTGAGGGACATGAGGGAAATCTTTGAGAGAAAATAGCTTTAGAGCTTTGAAGGCCCTGAGTATTTGGACAGGTGAAGAGAGGGGGACAAGGTCATCAATGGCATGCTGAACAGTGCTCATTCATTCTCCTTCATTCATTAAGGAACGTTTCCTATGCTTTTATCATTGAGGGGCAGTATAATATAGTTAGGAGTCAGTCTGAGTTGAATTCCAGTTCTGGCACTTAATATCCATGTGACCTTGGGCAAGAAATCTACCTCATGGTATCTTAGTTTCTTTAGATATAAAATGAGGATAATAATAGAACATACCTCCTAGGGTTCTTTGAGAATTAAGAGTTAATAATTTAAAGCAATGGTTCTCAAACTTTAGCTTGCATCAGAATCACCAGGAGGCTTTGTTAAAACACAGATTGTCAAACCCTATCCCCAAATTTCTGATATGAAAATTTGCATTTCAGACAAATTTCAGGTGAATCTCTGCCTGCTGGTCTAGGTACCATACTTTGAAAACCACTAATCTAAAATGTTTGGGGCAATGTCTGGCACATAATAAACACTGTGTAAGTGTTAGTCCTTCCTTCCTTCATTCATTCTTTATACACTGGCTATTTAATCTGTGCCAGACATTGTGTCTAGGCACTGGATGAGATAAAAATGAGTGTAAGATTTGATGCCCCCTCCTCAAGGAGGTCACAGTCTAAAAGAGTCACATCTTAAATAAATAACTACAGGATTAGTAAGTACTAAAATAGTGTAATGTACAAGAAGTGTCTAGTTAGTCCGATAAATTTATTTTTACTAAATCACTACCTGTATGACTGACTCAGTCAACTTAACTGTTTCAGGGAGTTCTGAAGACAAAACCTTAGATAGATAACTTATACTCTTAAGTAAATAGTATTTATAGTGTTTTTCAGTTGTTAATCTTTTATAACTTTCTTAGGTGATTTTGGTAGCCAGTAGGACATGCTATTTTAAAAGTAGGTTGAGTAAAATCAACTTTGAGTACCTAGAGATCTTGAAAGACATTTTCCTGTTGAAGAGGATGATTACTTCTAGTTGTGAAATTTAGGGTGCTTTTTATACTTTTTTTGTATTTTATATTATTCTTGAATTCTTTAAAATAAGCACATATATGTGTTTTTAGATAATTATTACATAAAAGAGACTATTGAATTTGGTCACCCAACTCCTTATTCCCATTCTCAGTCACCCACCATTCCAACCCACTGTCCACTCTACATACTTTCAGAAACTTGAGTCTGATTGTATCATTCTTTTGCCTAAAAGTTTTCCAAAGCTTTTAAAAATAAAGTTGAACGTCCTTTATATGATGTGGAAGGCCTGTATGGTCACTATCTGCCTTTCCAAGGCATGACTCTCACTCCCATGTTCAAGCCACACAAGGACTCTAGAACATACCAAGCTACTTTCCTTTTGCCTGGAAACTTCTCTCTCCTACCCCATATACTTTTCCTGACTAACTCCAATTTATCCTCCAGGTCTCGGCTTAAATATTTATTTCCCCAGGGAGGCCTTCTCTGATGCTCTCCTTCCCCCAGCCTAAATAGTCCCTCTGCTCTCATATCACCCCATGCTGCTTCTTCATAGTGGTTAACACGATTGTAGTGATGCATGTATCTGGGCTATTTTTAAAATGTTGATCTCCCTTGCAAGTTTGCATGTTCCCTGAGATCAGGGTCATGTCTACATCTGAATGAATGAACTATTAATTGAGTAATTAATATAAATTGGAGTTTCACTGTGTGGTATTTTTTTCAATAGCTTTCTCAGATTGAATCAATGTGTAGTAACCAAAATAGCCACACAGTGTCAGTAAAGTTTTAGTTCTTTGATTTGAAATTATGATCCTGAAATGTTCTGATTTGTATTCTAATTAAAAAAAAATTATCACAGGTTTAATTATGTCTCTATATTTATATTTTCTATTATTCTTTCAAGCAGAGAAAATCTATAGTAGTGTGTATGTAGAGAGCACAAGGGTTTTATAAACACATCAGACTTTAAGATTTTTACAAAAGGACCACTTTTTGAAGATATTTGTAACATATTTAATTATTAGTAATGATGAATTATTTTGTATGCCTTTTGCCTTCCAAACTAGAATGTCACTTCTTTTTTTTTTTTTAGAGACAGGGTCTCACTCTGTGGCCCAGGCTAGAGTGTAGTGGCATTATTTTGGCTCATTGCAACCTTGCACGCCCGAACTCAAGCCATCCTCTCACTTAGCCTCAGCCTCCTGAGTAGCTGGTACTAGAGATGCACACCGCCATGCCTGATGATTTATTTCTGTTTATTGTAGAGATGAAGTCTTGCTATGTTGCCTAGGCTAGTCTGGAACACCTGGCCTCAAGTGATCCTCTCACTTCAGTCTCCCAAAGTACAGGCATGAGCCATTGCACCTGGTCTAAATTATCACTTTTTGAGAGTAGAAATAGTTATATATATTGCATCCCTCTCCTCTCCAGCAGAGCCCTGTATATGTAACAGTAATTCACTCAACTGAATGAATAACTAGTATAGTATAGTCCCTTAGCCTTTTTGTATCATGGTGTTCTGCATTTGCAGATTCAACCAACACACAGGTCAAAAATATTTGAAAAAACATTTAAAATAACAGTACACTTAAAAATAATACAAAATTTTAAATGTAGTATAGCTACTTACATAGTGTTTACATTGCACTTGATATTATAAGTGATCTAGAGATTATTTAAAGTACAGTTGAACTCAGCTGGGTTCGGTGGCTCAATCTGCAATCCCAGCACTTTGGGAGGCTGAGGTGAGTGGATTGCCTACGCCCTCGGGTTTGAGACCAACCCGGGCAACTTGGCGAGACCTCGTCTCTACAAAAATAAAAAAATTACTGGACGCACTAGCACATGCCTGTAATTCCAGCTACTTGGAAGGCTGAGGCAGAAGAATCGCCGGAGCCCAGCAGGTCAACACTGGGGTGGCCATGAGTGTGCCACTGCACTCCAGCCTGGGCGACAGAATAATTCCACTCAAAAATAAGTAAATAAATAAATAAATAAAGTACAATTGAACTCATTACACATTGTATGCAGGTATCAAAATGTCACACGAACCCCAAATATGCACAACTATTATATATCAGTTAAAAAGTGATAGGAAAGAATCAATTTTCAGGCATTTAGGAAATTCCCCTTTATAATGCAAACAAACAGATATAAAGTTGTTAACATACAATATACTTTTAAAATAAAATAAATTTTGACCAGAAAAAAGTACAGTTGACCCTTAAACAACATGGGTTTACACTTCATGGGTCCATTAATACGTGGATTTTGTTTTTAAGTAAATACAGTCATCCCTCCATATCTGGCAGGTTTCACATCCACAGCCAAAGATAGATTAAAAAATACAGTATATAGTATTTGTGAGACCCACAGATACAGAGGGCTGACTTTTTATATACTTGCTATAGGACTTGAGTATGCACAGATTTTGGTATCCACAGATGGTCCTGCAACTAATCCCCTTCTCAGATACTGAGGGGTGGTAACTAGATCCCTTTTTCTGATCTTCTGAATATTTTTTCCTTCTCAAATCTTTGGAACCTGTCTGAAATATGTTAATTAGCCTCTATTGAACACAATAATATAGATGTATAATAATAATTGTTTTGTCTTTCTTTTGAAGCTACACATGGCAGTACTTATGGTAAGTATACATTTAAAAACCAAGGCTCTGTCTCCATTTGATAGACTTTTGGCAAGTGAATCATTAAAATAGTAGTCTCCTCCTTCCTCCTTGACTCTCTGAGATGTGCTGAGATGGAGAATGGAAAAGGAGGGGTTGCATGTTTAGATTGGGCAGTGCCTGTCTGTCTTATGACATTTTGGAATTTAAAAAAATGGGATTATTAAGAAGTTTTAATAAAAGATTGCAAACTCCATATTTCTTTGATATAATACATAGGAAAAGATGTAAGATATACCATCTGCTTAATCTATTGGCTCTGATGATTTCACTCTTTTAGTACCTTTAGAGATTCAAAGTTTTTTGTTTTTGAAGTTTTGTAGACTTTTTTGAAATTTTGTATACTTCTGGGTATATAGCAAATTATTCAGAATTTATTTGCAGTTCAGTCATGGTAACTATAAGTATCTCATTATCAATATCATTGTATTCAGTGTACATAGAATATTCTAAAGACACAAAATATGAGCGTATCCTCTCTCTAGCTTGAAATACATGTCAGTACTGAATTAATAGAGCACAAATTGAACTCTTTATATTATCAATGTATTCCATGAGGAGCTATCTAGTAAGTTTCAGAAATTAAATGCTGTTTATTTTCCATTAAACAGCTTTACACAAATTCCCAGGAATCTGAGGTAAGAAGGCATACATATAGGTGGGTAGTATATGCATATTATATTTAAATATGCTTATCTGAGTTGAGACTATAGACTGTATGAGCAGAAGAACTCATAATGAGCTTTTTCAGTATATTTTATTATAAACTTGACCAATCTCTTATGAGATTTTCAAAAACTATTAGGGGTGTTGGGAAAAAAGCATTGACTAGAATTGAGTCTATTCCCTAACATGTTAACATTAAGTGTCTCTTAATGTATAAATGTATAAAACTACATTTTATTATTTATTATTTATTTTAACTGACTCTGATTCCTTTGTTTATAGCCTTTTGGGAAAATAAATGAGATACGGCATAATTCTAAACTTTATATTTGGCCAACTAAATTTTCTCCTTTTTGACATCTTCATAGATTTTGAGAACTTTGCCTCCTAAATTTCTCTCTAAATTTCTTCCTTCTACTTAGATTTCTTCCTCCTACTCACCTCAAGGTGCCAATTTATGTTCAAATCTTCATGAAACCCTCTTTGGCTATTTTGTCTATACTAACTTCTTCCTTCTCTAAATTCCTTTTCCATCAGACCCCATGTAATTTAACACTCTCGGTTGATTTATGTAGACTACTTTATGTCCCCAACCAGATTGTGAATTCTTGAGGACAAGGGTCTTGTCTTGTTTTTTGTCTTCCAGAGTGAATATTATAGTCCTGGACAAGTAATAGTTATATGTGCCACTTTGACGGCCGTGGCACAGAAATGGGGGAATAAGCCCTCTGTTCTTATTCTTTTCTCTTTGTCTTCCTCCTAGCTTTCTTTTCTTTTTATTTGCTTTCAAGTTTCCTTCTTTAAGTCTATGGATGTAGCCTAACTGATGGTAGCCAAGACTAAATTAAGTAGTTTTATCCCTTCATATTCTTTCTTTGCAAGATTTCATATAGCTGTTTAAGCAAGGGAGAAGAAAATTGCATACAGTAGGTAGCAATTCCTCAATGCCCAAATTAGTTCTATTTCTTACTATTTTTGTCTCTTGTT
The DNA here is from genome assembly GCA_963574415.1 of Tarsius wallacei. NCBI lineage: Eukaryota > Metazoa > Chordata > Mammalia > Primates > Tarsiidae > Tarsius > Tarsius wallacei. The sequence goes on along the minus strand of CAUYQG010044036.1, from coordinate 650 downwards.
TAGTTTCAAAATGCTTACTTTCCCTTTTTAAATTTGAATGGAAGTTTCCCGAACTAAAACCTCCTGATTAACTGTTAATAAATAGTAATTTTATTAGTGTGGTATTTATCATGTTTTCTTATGCATGTTAAATTCCTAGTTTGAAACCTGTGGTTTTGTGGGATAGTGAAATGCTGAGCAAATTGAACTTAACTACAGAAAAATATTACAGAGTGGGAAAAAAACTGTTAAATGAGTTTTGATGTAACATATATAATAAAGTTAGGAAACAAAAGCTTATTGTATGGTAAGTTCTGAGCTATCATTTATGACCCAGAAACAAGTATTTAGAATGTTTACAGATTGTTCTCTTTAGTGGTGATTCATTTTGTTTTTGAGTTGGAGTCTCACTCTGTTGCCCAGACGAGTGCAGTGGCTGCTCCCGGCCACCGCAGCCTCAACCTGCTGGGCTCTGGCGATCCTTTCGCCTCAGCCTTCCAAGTAGCTGGAACTACAGGTGCGCGCTACCACACCCAGCTAATTTTTTTTGATTTATTGTAAAGATGAAGTCTCACCAAGTTGCCTAGGCGGGTCTTGAACCCACGGGCTCAGGCAATCCACTCACCTCAGCCTCCCAAGGTGCGGGATTACAGGCTGAGCCACCGAGCCCG
>CAUYQG010044031.1:0-14469 GCA_963574415.1 Tarsius wallacei | reverse complement strand
CTGTCAGTCATTTTCTTGTGGTAATACGTTGGATGATCAAGGTCTACTATATGAGTGAGAACATGTGATACTTAGATTTTTGTTTCTGTGAGAGGTCACTCAGTATTATGGACTCTAGTTCCAACCAGGTTGCTGCGAAATTCATGATTTCATTCTTTTTTATGGTAGCAGCCTTTCTTTTACAAACCATGCCAGCCAAGTAACAATGGAATGACATCTTTAAAGTGCCAAAAGCAAAAATTAATTAATTAATGGGGGGGCATACCTTATCAACAAGGGTAACTGCATGATCAATGTTTGTATAGCTAACCCTGAAATGTACCCTACATGTTTGTAATAAAAAATTTTTTAAAAATTAATTAATGGTCAGCTCAGTACTAAATGGTTGAAAATAAAAATATTGAATTGATTGATGATTATAAATATTTAATTGTCATCAAAAATAACCTTGAAAAGTTAAGGAGAATTAAAGACATCCTTAAACAAACAAAACAGAGAAAAATCATTACTAACTGACTTGCCAATAAAAAACTTGAAAGAAGTACTCTAGAGGGGGAAAAATAATAAGTGTTACAGACTTGGATCTAAAAAATAAATGAAAAGTTTTGAAAAAAGAATAAATAAAATACAATTTTTTAGAGATAGCACAAATTAGTAATATAAGGAATAAAAGGGAAAACTATTATTGATAATGGAGACATTAAAAAAACAAGGAATTTCTACAAACAACTTTATTCTCATAATTTCAATAATTTAAATGAAATGGACTAAATTTTTGAAAAAAAATGAACTGTTGAAACTAATTCTAAAATAAAAACTTTTTTATTAGTGCTGTATCTATTAAGTAAATTGAAAAAAAGAGAGAGAAATCCCAGGCACAATTTTTTTCATTGCTAAATTCTACCAGATATTAAAGGAAGAAATAATACCATTTTGCAATATATCTTTAATAAAACAGAAAAAGAGAAAGCTTTTTTTGACTCATTTTATGGGCCCAGTTTTACCCAGATACTAAAACTAGAAAAATACACTTTAAAAAAGAATATACAAATGAACAGTCCTTATGAATATAGATACAAAAATTCTTAACTAAATATTAACAAATTTATATTTTCAACATAAAATGATAATGCATCAACAGCAAGAGTGATTTATCCTAGGAAGGCAAAGCTGGAGCAACAGGAAGAAATTAACAATTGTAATTTAACATATTCACAAACTAAATTGGAAAATCCATATAAACATCTCAATAATTTTTTAATCATTCAAAAATTTCTGCCTTTATTAATGGTTTTAAAAACTCTAAAAAAATCAAAAATAGAAGAAATACCCTTAACCTAATAAATCTACAGAAACTTTACATCTAACATTAAACTCAATTTTGACTGACTGAATGACTTCCTCCTAAGATCAGAGATAAGCAAATATGTCTTCTCTCACAATCCTATTTAGCAGCTGCTGTGGTTTGAATGCTGTTCCCTCCAAAACTCATAGTGAAATTTGGTTGCCAATGTGGCAGTGTTGGGATTTGGATCTTGAGAGCTCTGCTCTATGAATGGATTAATGCCATCATAAAAATGGCTTTGAGGAGTGGACTCTCTCTGTTCTTCTTCCCTTCTGCCATATGAGGGACAGTGTTTCTGCTCCTCAAAACATGCATAATTCATGACACCATCTTGGAAGTGAAGAGCAGGTCCTTATCAGACACTAAACCTGCTGGAGCCTTCATATTGAACTCCCCAGCCTCCAGAACTATGAGACATCCAATTTCTATTTCGCTATAAATTACCCAGTCTGTGTATTCTGTTAAGGCAGCACAAATAGACTAAGACAACAGCATACTGGAAGTTTGAACCAAAGTAATATGACAAGAATGACAACAAAGGAAACCAGATTGGAAAGTAAAACATTAAACTACCTATCCTAGATGGTGTGATCTATGTAGAATACACCAAATAATCTTTTTTTTTTTTTTTAAAAAGCACACTTAGAACTAATAAGTGAGTTTACCAAGGCTGTGGGATTCAAAGTTAATGTAAAAATGCAAATTATGTTCTCTATGCCAGCAAGAAATAATTAGAAATTGGGGGGAAAAAAACAACTACTATCTGTAATAGTATCAGAAATGAAATACTTATGCATACATCTGACAAAAGATGCACAAATTCTGCATTCTAAAAACACCAAAGATGGATGACAGAAATAAAACAAGATCTAAATAAGTAGAAATGTATGTCATATTCATGAATTGTAAGATTCAGCAATGTAAATCTACAGAATTAACATGGTTCTCAAAAAAACAAAGAAACAAACATATAAGAAATAGACCTGCATTTTTGTAGATATCAGAAAGCTAATTCTAAAATTTAGATGGAAAAGCAACAGAACTAAAATAGCCAAAATAATTCAGATAAACGAAAACATATCTGGAAGACTTACTCTTTCTTATTTAAAAACTTACCATAAACCTAAAGTAACTCAGACACTATTGCATTGTGTAAAGGAGAAACACGTAGATCAATGGAATAGAGAGTTCAGAAACAGACACATGAATATAGTCACTTGATTGTAGGCAATTATAAAGCTAAATCCATGATGATATGTCTTTTCAACAAATGGTTCCAGAACACAGCATATGGAAAAATAAAGAACTAAAAGAACTTCAACACATACTATATTTCCTATACAAATTATAATAAATTATACAAAAATTAATTGAAAAAGGATAATAAGCTTAAATGTAATTGTAAATCTATAATACTTTGAGGAAAAAAGTAGAAGAAAATCTGCATAACCTAGGGTTAGGAAATGAACTTTTAGATATAACACTAAAAGCACAATATGTAATTTTTTAAAATTAGTAAATCAAACTTTACCAAATTTTTAAAAAATACCTTAAAACTATAAGTGAAAGTTTCTGCTGAGAGAATAGAAAAGCATGCCAAAAACTTGTCAAAATATTTGCAACACATATCAGATAAAGGAGTGTAGCCAGAATATATAAAGAATAGTTAAAACTTAACAATTATATAAGCACCCAATAAAAAGAATTGCAAACATCCGATGAAGCACTTAATCCAAGAAATTATATGGGTAGAAAAAATGAACACATGAAAAAATGCTTAGCATCATTAGGCATTAGAGAAGTGCAAAATTAAAAATACAGTCAGATACCCTTACAAATTAATTAGAATGGCTGTGTATAAATAAATTGACATTGTTGGGCATGGTGGCTTCTAAAGTGCTAATAATGCTAGCACTTTAGGAGGCAAGGTGCATGGATTGCTTGATCCTAAGAGTCCAAGACCAGCCTAGGCAACACATAGTACGACCTCATCTCTACAAAAAAAAAAAAAATATATATATATATATATATATAAAATTTGGTCACTGTGGCACGTGCCTGTAACCCCAGTAATTCCAGCACCTTGGGAGACTGAGGTGGAAGTATCACTTGAGATACACACACACACATCGACATTACCAACTGTTGGGTATGATGTGTATCAACAGAAACTCTTACTCACTGGTGGTGGAAATGCAATATCGTGTTACCACTCTGAAATATAGTTTGGCGGCTTCTTTTAAAATTAAACATACTTTACCATATGCTCTTCAGCAGTTTCACCCCTCAGTTTTAACCAAAGTACGTTGAAAACTTGAATAGACACAACATTCTATCAGTTTTATTCATAATTGCTTGAAAATGGAAATAACACAAATGACCTTATATGAAAGGATTGGCATGCTAATCCACAAAAAAAAGAAAAAAGAAAAAAAATGACCAAACTGTTCATTCATAACCAATATGGATGAATCTTAAAAGCATTTTGCTAAAGTGAAAGATGCCAGTCCCTCAAGGCAACATATTACATCAATCCATTTTATATTACATCCTGAAAGAAGCAAAACTACAGGGAGAGGAAAACAGATCAGTGCTTGCCAGGGATCGAGGGAAGGGTAGAGGACTAGAACACTAGGAAATGTTCACAGTGATAAGACTGCTCTGTTCTCTATAGCAGGGATCCCCAGTGCCCGGGCAGCAAACTGGGACAAGTTCGAGGCCTGTTAGGAAGCAGGCCAGACAGCAGGAGGTGAATGGTGGGTGGTCAGAGCTCCACTTTCTCTTGGTTGTGCCTACTTATGAGAATCTAATGACTATGCTCCTCCCCACTAATCCCCTTACCCCTCACCCCCTACCTTCCCACCCCATATCCCCCATCCTCCAACCCCCATCTGTGGAAAAGTTATCTTCCATAAAACTGACCCCTAGTGCCAAAATGGTTGGGGACCACTGCTCTGAGATTGTGGAAAAGGATCATCCATGATTCTATTCAGTTGTGAATATCCACAGAACTGTATATATCATAAAGTTTGACTCCTGTATATATATAAATTACCAGAGTGTTAGAAAGAACTCAGACTGGAAAGCAGACTATGACAAATGAATGTAACTCTATTACAGGTTTCTAGTATAACCTCACTAAAAATGGTGGGAAAGAAAGAAACTGACCTAAATAATTTAGAAAATAATGTTTTATGTAGACACTGAAAGAAATGTACAGAAAAGCACTGTGCTATGTTTAGTAAGTATGCTTCACTTAGGATGGCACTTTAGCAACTCTGAAATTACTTTTAGTGACTACTAGGGTTTCACAAATAATAAAATATATTGTATTAATAGACAATGTGTGAATTAGATTTCTGGATTTCTTACTGTCCGACAAAGTAGTTACAGGTAATCAGTGGGAGAAAACTAGAATGAACTCTGTAGTGCTAGATTCAAATCAGAGATATCAGCATGAACTCATGTTTGATTTCCTCTCTAAATAAACACAGATTTGTGTATATATTTGGATTTGTATATATACATATATTTCTAAGCTCCACCCACCAAAAGGTACTAGAACTAGTAATGCCTAGTTGCAATGAGTATACCTAGCACCCAGCTCTTGATTCCAAAACACTACTCTCTAATAAAAGAAACAAGAGTTCCTTGGAGAAATGGCTTATTCGACAATTGAAACAGGAAAAACAAAAGATTATCCTGGATAGTCTTCTATGTACAGAAAGTAAGTACTTCAAAATAATGAAGAAACGGTTGGAATTAGAGATATATCCAAAGGACACAGAACATACCAACAGAGCTCTCAATTATAAAAGCTGGAACAGTTTGGGTCACAAAATAAATATCAAAGAATTGGGTTATAATTCAAAGCATAAAGTATATATTCACAAGCTAATATATATACTAATTGCTTATATACTATTATATATCATATGCCATATATCAGTTATATGAATATATTATCTAATATACCATATCAATATGTAATATATCAAGTAATATATTAATATAATATGTAAGCATAAATGTAATCATTCTAATATTACATTAACCATGCATTTGAGATGAATAACTGCTTAAAGAAAGTTCTGTACAATTATGATCCATTAGGTAAATCTCTCTTATGCTAGGTTCAGTTTAAAGACTCATTTGGCTAACAGACTGTGAGTCACACGTTCCAAGTTGCCTTTTATCAGTAAAACTAAGTTGAGAACGTGACCTTGATTTTTTAATTAAACTTTTTGTTTTGCAACCACTGTAGATTCACATATGGTGGTAAAAAAAATCACAGACAGGACCCATATTCCCTTTACCCAGTGGTAGTGTCTTGCAAAACTAATATTCCATCACAGTCAAATATTGACATTGATACTGTCCAGATGCAGAGCAGTTCCATCACCACACAGTTCTCTCCTATTGCCCTTCTGCAGCCATGCCCATCTCCCTCCCTCTCCCGACCCCAATCCCAGGCAAAAAAAAATCTGTTCTCCATTTCTGTACTTTTGTCATTTTAAGAAAGTTACATAAAAAGAATTATACAGTTTATAACCCTTTGCGACTGGTTTTCCTACACAGAATAAATCCCCGCAGATACATTGATGTTGTTGAATGCATTAGCAGTGTGTGTGTTTTTTTTTAATTGTCAAGTAGTATTCTTGGGATAAATGCCCAAGTGTGCAGCTGATGAGCAATATGGTAGTTACCTGTTTCGTTTTATAAGAATCTGACAAACTGTTTTCCAGAGCGACTATAGCATTATACATTCCCACCAGTAATGTATGTGTGATCTAGTTTCTTTGAATCCTTGTAAGCATTTGGTACTGTAACTTTTTAAAAAATTTTAGTCATTCTGATAGGTATATAGTGATATTTTATTATAGATTCAGTTTGCATATCACCAGTGATAAAGATTTTGGACATCTTTTTATGTGCTTATGTGCCATTGGTATATCTTTGGGGAAAAATTTGTTCATGCTTTTTGTCCATTTGCTAATTAGGTTATTTTTGCTTGTGTTTGTGTGTGTTTTAATGTCACATATTGAGATTTATTTATATATTCTAAACGCTATTCTTTTGTTGGATGTATGGTTCATAAATATTTTCTCCCAATATGTGGTTATTTTTGTCATTTGACAAAAAAATGTAAGAGTTTTCTGCATGTCAAATGTTTTTAATTTTTATTTTAATTTGGCAATTGTTCTTTGTGTAAATTGCATTTTTAATGCAAAATCTAATAATTTTTTGCCTAACCCTGGATTCTCATGATTTTCTCCTGTGTTCGTTGATTTTCTATAATTTCTATGATTTCCTATTGAGGTATGTGATAATGTTTGTGTCAGGTGTTACACTTAGATCAAGGGCCTTCCTTTATGTGCCTTTGGTCATGTAGTTGTTCCAGCATCATTTGTTTAAAAAGCTATTCTCTCTCCTTTGAATTGCTTTTGCACATTTGCCAAAATTTAGTAGGGCAAATCAGGACTTTTGACATGAACAAGATGATGTAAACCCGTTTACCCTGCCTCTTTTTTTTTTCCCTCCACCAAACACAACTCTAAACCCTGAGGATAAGGCCAGAAGAAACCAAGAGAGAATTCTCTGAAAGATGTCAAGAGGTGAACTGGATTGGGACGCCAGGACACCAGAAAAGCACAGTAGTTTACGCTCTACCTAGCAGAAGAAGGTAACACTGGTAGTAACAGAAGGTCCATTCCTCTTCCATGTTAAATAGGATGACATCAGACAAATGCAATATCACTGCCATTAGGATGATAAGGATCCCTGTCAACAGTTAGTAGACAGAGGAAGCCCTCTCCTTTCCTGTGAGTGAGATTCCTCTCGACTACTGAGAAATACTGAAGTGGGCAGTGAAACCAGAGAGAGGAACCCACCCAGCCACAATGAATGACCTGGCCTGGAAAGACTTTTTGACTCCACTGAATTGAGACTTTACTCCCCCCTCAGAGACACTGGGGCAGCCAAGAAGTACTCACACCCAGGCCAGAAAGTCCTTTACATTCCCCAAAGTCAGAAGGGATATTTCTATTTCCATAGCAAGTACCCATGCAGAGAAGCCTCTTGGTGACTTCAGGCTTGAGATTTCTCTTCCCAAAAGAGAAACAAGCTGCATCCAGTCTGGAATGATCCTTTTGCTCCATCAGGCAGCACTGGCAGGGACTAGGAGGGCTCAGATGGTATCACATAAAGCAAACAGTTTAAAGTAACACCTAGTGAGATGAAAAGTAAAGTGTCATTGGAACCATAGCCCTCAAAAGCTTTACAGGCTGTATGTGCTAAACCTAATTAGAGTGACTGCCTAATTTAAAAAAAATACTAAAATAAGAATACAGTCTTTTTAGCATAGTAAGCAAAATGTCCAGGATACAGTACATAATTATCTGTCATACCAAGGACCAAGAACATCACAACCTGAATGGGAAAAAAAAAATCAATCTGTTGACATCAACACTAAAATGAATCACATTGGAATTATCTAACAATAATTTTAAAACAAGCATTATAAAAATGCTTAAGCAATCTATTGTAAATTATTTGGAATCAATGAAAAGATAGCAAAAAATTCTCATTGAAGACAAAAAATGATTTTATTTTATTTTTTTGACTTCCAGCCAGGGAAGCAAACCCTGGTCTCCCACATCAATAATTATTTTTAAAAGAGCCAACAGGAAGTATAGAACTGAACAATACAATGAAATAAATTTTTAAAAAAATAAAAAGCACCTCAATGAGCTCAATAATAGAGATGATAGAGGTGATAGAGTATGAACTTGAAGATAGTTCAACAGAATTAATCCTGTTTGAATAACAGAGAGAAAACAGACTAGGAAAAAAACAACAAAAAAAAGAAGAGAATACAGCCTCAAGGTCCTGTGGGACAATTAAAAAAAAATCCAACATACCTATTATCAGAATACCCGAAGAAGAGCAGAAATAAAGTGGGACTGAAAGAATACTTGAATGAATAATGCCAGAAAATATCCCAAACATAGTGAAAGATACGCCACCACAAATTCAAGAAGTTGAGAACATCTAAATAAGATAAACATACAAAAAAATCTACTCTAAGACACAATACAACAAACTTCTGGAAGCTAAAGACAGAAAATATATTGAAAGCAGCCACAGCAGAACGATACTTTCTCTATCGAGGTTCAATTCTTGGAATAATAGTGGACTTTTTATATGAACCCATGGATGCTTGAAGCCATCAAATCAACATTTTTCAAGTTCTGAAATAAATGAAGAATCTCCTTTTCAATCTGAGAGTGATTCCTCTATCCCTTGTGTTCCAAACCAGTTCACTTTCCTCTTCCATTTTTGTGAAGTCCTCCTTTGATTATGTCCTGAGTTATTTTCAGGGTATACAATTGTATGCCACGGGAGGAGCAGAGAGAGAAAACAGTATGCAACCTTGTCCTCCCTAGAAGTCTTTTGGCAACTTATCAAGAAGGAAGCTGCCAGAGATTCCCTTGGTTAGCTCAGTAACAGAGAAACTTAAAGTTTATTTTGTGGACTTACTTGAAGTTATTTTTGATAGAAAAGTATAGGTGTTCCAACTAGTCTGTTTATCTCTTATGAAAGCCGAGCAAGAAAATGGTCTTGTCCTTCTCTGTCCCCCATAACTTCACCTTATATGACCTAAATCGTTATTTTTAGAAAAATGTCTATGGTTATAGAAAGCAGATTAATGCCTTTTTTCCTGATATTGATGATTGGGAGTAGGGGATTGGTTACAAAGGAACATGAAAAATATTTTAACTGAATAATGTGCTGTATATTTTGATAGGAATGCTAGTTATACAACTGTCTACAACTGCTGAAACATTATAAAAATACACAATTAAATGAAGAGATTTTATTGTATTTAATTTTTATCTCAAGAAGGCTAGGGCAAAGTGAAATAGAGATAATAAAAAAAGTCTCAAAATATTTTATTTTATCTTAACTGATCAAAAATTTTCCAAGATAATTTCTATTTACTTTAGACATCTGTTTTTAGTATGGTAAATGGTGGAGATGTCGATTTGAACAGCTTAAAGATTTATTCTTAGTCTGCTCAGGCTATTATACCAGAGTATATTGACTGGCTGGATTAAACAACATAAATGTATTTTCTCAAATTTCTGGAGGCTGGAAGTCTAAGATCAAGGTTCTAGCAGGTTCAGTTCTTGGTAAATCCTCTCTATAGCTTTCGGACTATCTCCTGCTCTCTGTGTTCTCACATGCAGAGAGAGAGAGAGAGAGAGAGAGAGAGAGAGAGAGAGCGCATTCTTTGTCTTCTTATAAAGACACAAGCCTTGCCAAACAAAGTCCCATCCTTATTACCTCATTTGACATACAATTTTTGTTACTGTAATTTAGTCACATTGTGGATTAGGGATTCAACATATGAATTTAGTGGGTGGGAGAGACACACCAATCTCCCCCAGTCCATAGCACCCTACAGTCCATAGCAAACCTATACAAAAAATCATTGCAGAACACAAGTTTTCAATTATGGCAAATTAGTGTGAATACACTTGAGCAGACTGTGTTAATTAGATTTCATGTTAACCTGCTGCTATTGGCAATACAAAAAATGATTAGCAACATTTGCTCTTTATTTTAGAAAAACACACATTTCTTTCCATATTATTAGACATGTGATTGACAAATAAAAGAGGGTTTTCTTTTTGAAAACTCAGGACAGATAAAGAAAAAATAATAAAATGTTATATATCTTTATTTGTGTTTGTTTTCTACAGGCTATAAAAGCACTTTGTCTTAACACAAATAACTGAGTACATTTTCAAGATAATTTAAATGCCTTAAGAAGAACTTAGATTTTTTTTTTTAATTTGTGAAAACTAAAATAAAACACGGTTTTGTGATTTTAGTGACCTCGGTTCATTTTAGCAGTCAGAGTGATTACAGCCTCGTGACTAGAGCTGTGAGGGCCACTCTTACTCTCTTCTTTCTGGGTTGCTGGAGAATCTATTTAAAATAAGGGAGGTATGTCAAGAGAAGGCCATTGCCTTGCAACGTTCTCACCTCATAATTAACTTAAAAGTGGGAAGATAGACTTAACAAACTTGTGCAAAGCTTTTAACTTAATTGAACAAACTCAAGGGAAATTTTGGAATCATGTACACTTTCAGTTACATTCTATTTTGAAAATGTGAACAAAGCCAAAGACTACCAGGAACACACCCGTGATGGAGCAAGTTTGGTGCGCACATACTACAGACAGCTGTGAGTGTCTTATAGTAAGAAAGCATTAAAATGAATCTGTTATAGGATTTGAATTTTGATTAGGCAATTCAAGGGAGGTTCTGAATGATTTGCTCTGGGTTGGAGTTTGTTAGATAGTTGGGGGTCATTCTATGATGACCTGAAGAAGTAGCAGTCACTCATCTAGCAAGAGAGAGAGAAGTGCATGGCATGGGTGGCACAGCGACATTGTTTTGGTTTATGCTTAAAAAAAGTTACAGGGTGAGCTTGCTTTGTTTCGCTTTATTATAGTTTCAAAGTAAACTCATCTGGAGCTGGTGTTCTGTGGAAGTGCTTATGTTTGGCAGAAGAATAGCCAGTCCAGCTTGTAGAAGTCAGGAGCTACTTTTCTTCCACACCTCAAATGTTATTTGCTGACTATTCTGTTGAACCTATCTGATCTATGCCATTACACACACCATTAAACCTTCAATTTATTTTTGAAAATCTAATGACTAGATTTGATTCCTACTGTTTTCTCTATTTCTACAAGCTTGTATTTAGCAAGCAAGCATCAACATTTTGCAGTGAAATTAGAATAAGTATTGCAACAAGCTTTGATGTTTGAAATGAACGGAAAGGTATAGGCAACAACTGTATGTTAGAACATGTTTTCAGGAATAGTTAGGTATTTACTGGGGCAATTGAACTGGCCATAGGTTTTGCTGAGTCAAACTGAGTTGCACCAATCCATGTATGATCAGTAGAAAAAATTAAGACTATAAGAAGAGCCAGTAATGTTAAGAATTCGACGTTCACATGTACTCATCTAAAGATAGAAATACCGAACTAGACTTCGATGTCTAGCACCACTGTCTGGACCTACACCATCTAACCCAGAGTCCCAGCATCTAAAAAACACAAAAAAGCACAGTAAGCCAAGAAGACATCAATGATCCTACCAATACTCAAAGGCAGATTTTGTTTTTCTCTCTAATGACGTTAGACCCAAGTTGTCAAGCTGTTAGACTGCGAGTCCCTGAATTGTGTTTGGTATGATGAGCAGGTTTTTATAGAGATCAGCCGAGGAGAATTTTAGAACTGACTGAAGGGGAAGCAAAATGTTCAGAGAGAACTTAACCTCACTGCTCTAACGGCTTTTGAGAATGCCATAGAAAAAGCAAGAGAGGAGGAAGGGTGATCATTTAAAAGTGGAGTGAACCAGCTCCAGAAATGATGGTTTGAATAGTGCCCACCATGATTTCAGTGAGTGCCTTTGTATGTCTATTGCTTGTCTGTTGTTCACTTTACAAAACCATTTTCCACTCAGATTTCTCAGGTCGGTTTGCCTCATATCCTCTGACTTTTGATGACTGCGAACCACACTGGGCTTGCCTTTCTCCATAAATTATTTTTATGATGTTATAACCATGTTTTTAATAGAAATGTTCAAATAACTGTTATCCTACTAAGTAAGCAAGAGAAGAATGTCTTTAAGTAGATACAGGACACTGTAATCCAGGACCCAAATGGCATTTGGGAGCATATGGCTGTCTTGCAGTGTGGCCTTTCAGGTCAATGCTTGGCCTCTGACTGTGTGGTCTGCTGTTGAATCAGGAAGCTCCATTTCTTAGAAATCAAGAGTCTCTTGAAACTAAGCCAGCAGCATCCTTATCCTATTCCAAAGACAGCAAGAAAAAAGATACAACATTTAAACCCACCACGGAAGCATGGAGCCTTCGGGTAGCAAGCATCTCCAGAGGTCTGCTTTTACAAATACAGTGTGGGGTAGGGCAGGAGGGAGGCTTAAATTTCACCAGGATGAATGAGTAAATGCAAATTGTTTTATCTCCTGTATTTCAGTATTTGAAATCTGTTTCTTGCTAAAATGCAATTTGCCACAAATCTAGTTTGTATCACTTCTGAGTTAATCAAAGAAATCATAAAGCTGGCATCCCTTTCTGATGGATAATGAATATGAGTGAAAGAGAGATCCGAGGGTGCCTGTGGACATAATTCTTACAGCTACACATGAGTAGATGTGCTAACTAAGCAAGGCTGAAAATGAGCATAAGCATATGTCTGTCTTCAGCATGACTTCATATGTGTTCGTGCCTGGATATACACACGGAGATGCAGCTTTCATCACACATGCTTGGTTAGCATATTTGCTTATGAATTATACAGTGTCCTATAAAAATTCATGTACATGTAAAAATATAATAAGAAATTCTACTTAATTTAAGAATTTTGTTTTATAACTTTGTTTCGAAAATGGTGATGTAAAATAATGCCTCTGAAATCACTCAGAAAAAAATTCAAAATTTACAGAAACATTTGGTTATAGAAACATTGAGATGAGCAACGAAAAGACTGGAAGATAATCTAGTGCTATTTGCTGCCTGCTGGTATGTGTAAATTTCCTTACAGCATGCATTTAGGAGTATTTTTTTTAATTACTTCATTGAGTATGATGTACATTTACCAATTTGTTTTTAATTAGATTTGTTTAAGTAAGTTAATCTGCAAGGTCATAAGTAGCACTTAAAAGTATAAAAAATACTGGCCAGGCTCGGTGGCTCAGCCTGTAATCCCAGGACTTTGGGAGACTGAGGCTAGTGGATTGCCTAAGCCTGTGGGTTCAAGACCTGCCCGGGCAACTTGGCAACACCTCGTCTCCACAATAAATCAAAAATTAGTTGGCTGTGGTAGCACATACCTGAAATTCTGGCAACTTGGAAGGCTGAGGCAACAGGATCGCTGGAGCCCAGCAGGTCGAGGCAGCAGTGGCCAGGAGTGTGCCACTGCACTCCAGCCTGGGCAACGGAGTGAGACTCCAACTCAAAAAAAAAAAAAAGTATAAAAAAATACCTACAAATGAAAGACTAAGGAGAATAACCTTGAAAACATTAACTTGAATTCAAAAATTCTGAAAGTGTTTCACATGTATCAATATAGTTTAAAGGTCACAATTAAAACAAAATTAACTGAGGGAATACACTGAACTACCACATTCTTTGATTCATATCAAATGCCCTATTTGGCATTCAGCCGGAGAGTCGTCTGTGTCATTGTTCAGGCCTTATTCCTATGTCTTTGGGGAAGAAACTGGTTCTGAAAAACTAAGGGATTGATCAGGGCCAGGGTAAAAAGAAGGCAGAAACACCTAAAATTTATTTCTTAAAGTACAGTGTTGAATAATTAATTGTGACTTGACATTTACTGGGAAAAAATATTGAAGTAATTTGGAGCAAATTTGCTGAAACACCTAGACCTGAGCATTTTATAAAGTGACAATATACTTTATACTCCAAATGGAACACTTTTGAATGGGAAACAGCATTCTATAATTATGCCAGGTCATTTAAAAGTATAAACTAGGAATTACTCTTCTTAAAATTAATCTTTATACAACACTTAACCATTTTCCTAATTTAATATATCAGTGGTAGCCTATTTCTATGCAATATATTAAAGTTCATATAATGTGTGAGACATACCTTATTTGTATAGTATTTATGTAAACTTCATTTTTTAATGTGACCAATTTTCCTAGGATTGAGGATACACAAGATTGTTCCTTTGCCTTTATGTTATTTTGCTCAGGGAAAGGAAACAGCTGATAAATGCGAAGTGCTCATTAATCCATTCCAATTAGAAAAATGCAAGCTTAAATATAAATGTTTTAAATGAGTTTCTAATAATACACAACCAGCCTGCTCTTGGTCTTTTTTTTTTTTTTTGAGTTAGAGTCTCACTCTGTCACCCAGGCTGGAGGGCAGTGGACATGCTCCCAGCCACCGCAGCCTCTGCCTGCTGGGCTCCGACGATCCTTCCACCTCAGCCTTCCAAGGAGCTGGAACTACAGGTGTGCGCCACCACGCCTGGCTAATTTTTTAGTTATTGTAGGGGCG